>JAGXCT010036233.1:75882-91901 GCA_022495035.1 Philopotamus ludificatus
AAAAGGTGCATTTGATTTGAAGAAAGGTGCATTTGACGTGAAAAAACTGTATATAGTCACAATTCCCATATTCATTGGGACCTATAAAAATGAACTTCGATGACTTCAATAATTTAATACAATTTAATTGTAAAAAAATGGTGTTATCTCTTCTACAACATTTACTTGATCCCACAGTGAATAATTTGAACAAAAATTGTCCAGTGTCCAATACCGATGGACGTTGGGCTTCAAAGTGTTGATCCGTGTATTATTTTGATTTATTTCGCAATTTTAGAAGCTTTGGTTCGCAACTTTATGCATGTTGATCTCTCTCGAGTTGTACAAGAATCGCAAATCAGCATTTGCGGTTATATCCATGCTGCTAACTGTCTTTTGGCGGTCTGAAAAATATATTTTCAACGTCCAATTAAAATATAGAAATAATGCAAAATATGGCTGTACGTTTCAAGATCCCAGATTTACGTTTTAATCAGTGCTGATTCGCCGGTCTGTTTGTCCCGCGTTCCTGGCGGGATACACGCTTCGATTGTGATTCGCGCGTATCCCACGGGAGACGGATATTGAACACAGCAGGCTCGCGAATCTGCATTCAAATTGCAGACTCAGGTAATCCGCCAGGTATCGAGCTGCAACACCGATGGGAGCTCGGATACGTGCAACGTGATCTGAATTTCAATTCGAATGCATTGATAAAATAATCGTGGACCGTACAGAGTCGTGCACGTGGTTTCGAGTATAGAACGACACAATAATTGCAAAATATATTCAGCAATGTTTGCGCAAATGTATTAATATTGTTTAATTGATTAATCAGCGGCAATGGCTCGTGCCATCTGCAAATCAAATTCACGCATTGTTGATCAATTATTTTTTTTCTTGAATCATACCATCACTCTCGCCTAATTGAAACATGGTACATTTTTATTGTGGAACATTTGGTTAACGTTAATTGATCATAATGGGAAATACCACTTTGGCCACGGTGTTAACTCCTGCATTTCATAAAGAATATTAACCCTGGTTAAAATACACCAATTATTTAATAACTGCTATTTATTCTCGCCTCTTTTTAAACGATATAATTATATTTTCGGGTGTATAGCAATTATATTCCATTCGAAATGCATTCACGTAACATTATCATGATGACATCCAGTGAGACCTGATGGAATTTTTATATCTACATGCACATAACTTTTTGTACCATTTTGGAATAAATCGTTTTGGAATAGCACGCTAGTCCGGCGTACAAATGAGCGTTTAATGCATACATTATTTCCTCGATTCGTTTTTAATAGTAAAATTTAAATATCAGTTTGAGGTGATTGAATTAAATGACCATTGCAAACTATTCGTCCGCCCCTCGTCGATACGTCGTTCCCGTCGCGTGATTAATTGCAAGTGTCCGTTGCGTGAATAACAATGCACCGTATACGGATTCATCCCGTTTAATATTCCAACAGGTATCGTTTGCATATTAAAATCATCTGTCCCGGGTATCACGTTCGGACACTTGACAAATAGCTTTTGGCCTTTTTCATGCTGGGTTTTGTGATTCCAATGTTTTTACATGGGAGTCCAGTGGTTTATGCGGGATCCAGGGATCTAAATAAAAAATCGCTGTTTATGGCCCAACGTGGTTCGTAAAATATAATAAAATAAAGCAGCTGTATCGTTAAATATGATAATGACGATTCTGAACCGTTATAAAGTTTCTTTTTATGCCGTATCCATAAGAAAAACTTTTCTCTTGACGAAGTGATGTAACTTTTTTCTATAACTTATTTTGCTATACACAATATTTATATTTATATTTGTATTGTATATATATTTAGAGACGAACAATTATTTGAAATTAAGTATCAAAACTTTTTTATAACATAGAGAAACATTTATATAACATATAAACAAAAAAATAAATGTGAGCTTTATTCCCCCGAACACACACATCGTCAATGGATAAGGATGTGATAAAAGGCTTTGTATTGTGGAAAATTATTGATTTACATACTGGATCGATTGAAGAAAATATGTTACTATTTCCTCGTCAGCTAAAGATATAAATTACATATTATATTTTTAATTTTACGATAAACTTAGCTTATTAGAGCCAGCCGTTTATTAGTCCTAAATAAACGGAATCTTATACATAGATATTATTCTTCTTTTCTTTATATATCGTGAAAATTCGGCATTATGATTAACGTTTGAGCCAGTCCTGTGAAAATGGTTATTTATTTATAAGGACTTTAAAAACACGGCGCTAATATCGTCACTGAAAAGCAATTTTGCTGTATCTCGAAAAATAAAACTACACAGGAGTCGAAAAAACATTTATAATCTTAACTCTTTCCACTCTGTCCACTTTTAGTCGAATCTATGAGTTACTATCATTATTTTTTTTACAAATTTATTAAAAGAGATCATTGGGAGATGAATAAGAAGCATCTATAGGGTTTTATCTGATATCGTAATCCTTCATTCAATAAATAAGGTTCATATTGTTTGCTATAAAATCTTTTAGGCCAATACGTCTGACCCACGGAGTGGAAAAGGTTAATGATTCTTAAACTTAGAGAAGTAAATTCGTAGTTTAGATATTTTTACACAATTTATCGTACTTTTAGTAGAAAAAATCTTAAAAATTTTAATGTGGTTACCTATTTACCTTGTCATGTCTGTTCGAGATACACCAAAATTGTTTTCTAGTGTCGATATAGTTCGAACTCGGAATCAAATTTATTGGGTTCTCTAGCGTTTATATTCTGGAATGTCTGAAAAGTTAAAAGCGTTCAAAGTACTAGAGCCATTGCGAACACATTCTTCTATAATGGTTAAAAATATATGTCTGCAAAAAAATTCATGCAAGCTTATTTTCATTAAATTGTCAAAGTTTAAAAACTCTTAACTCCATTAATATATCAAGACTGTCAAAATCATCGTTATCGAATTCTTTATCTTCTCTTTCTTTGTAAAATTTTGCTCTTCAAAAATATATAAAAGAGCGAATTATACGAAATTTAACATGATAAAGTTATGAAGTATATTTTTATTATTACTTCATAAAAAAATCATTAAATAATTAAATGCGTTACATCATTTATTGGTTGAAATGCACACAGCCAGCATGACCCTTCCACAAGATTTCATTATTCATCCGGCGTACCGCCGATAATTCTAATGAATGACATTACCAATTCAAATGACATGCTCGTACGTAAATATTGAGGCACGTTTATCTCCCAGACCGATGATTGCTTTATGTATTAAAGCTGGTGTGTTTTCACGGGATTATTGGCTCAAATCTGACAGACACTTCCTGCTCACAACGGGTTAACTATCGTGTAAATGTCAATCCAGACTGTGACACCCCGCGTATTTGGGATGCTGTGACATTTATTACAATTTTATGGTGAATGTTGAACGAATCGCATTGTTTCCGCTCATGGAAATAGGCGTATAATTCAAGTGCGATTGTAAATAGACCACACATGGAGGGATGCGTAGATCAGATCCGTCTGAAGCACCACTTCTTCCAAATGCGGGTGTATTTTTTGGTACCACTTCACATGCGGTCCCCGAGCGAAAATATTAACATTTTTCGTATTATGAAACTTCCGCAGCGGGACAAACATCGCTTTGTTGCACGTGGACCACCTTTATTTCTTTAGTTATTGCGACTTTTGCACGATAAATCGCGTACCTTGCGCGCTGCGGTTGGTCTTGCATGAATTCTCTGAAACCATTCCGTTTCTCTTCGGCAATATCAATTTGTATGTTTTTACAATTCAATGTATATTTTTTTAATTGGGTAAATTTTTATGGTCGCTTTTATGGCATGATGACCCGAACGCCAGGATCTCGAGATTATATCGTTTCTGTAATTTTATACGTTCAAGATTGTTATGTTTTGATATCATTGAAATATGTAAGGTGTGTCCGAAACAATTCACGTACCTGGGATTGGAGACTTTACCTTTTTTTTTGGGGAAAAGGCAAGAGACCCCCGCTGTCCTCGCTGTGGGTCACAATACCCATGGCATTTGAAAGGTTAGATTTCTTTCTATACCACCATTTTTCGTGTAGGGTGGAGTGCTCTTCCCAGTTTTTGTCTTCATCATCGTAAATGTTAATGTTTGTGTATGGCCTTTGAAAGATTTTTCAAATGCAGGGTTGACATCGTAGGGTACGCCATTACGGCGCACGGGACACAATAGAAATGTCACCATTTTTTACCACCACAATGTGGAATGTGAAGTTTTTAATGAACAAAAAAAGGCGCAAGTCAGAAGACATTTTTGCTATATCTCTCGTTTTTTTTTTAGCGTATAATAGAATTTGCGTAGTTTATTTCAGTTTATTCAAACATGTCATGGCATTATATGAAATGGAACAGATTTTCTTTATATACAGAGTTTCTTTATCATTAAATGACTGTTTTCCAACAATGCCACATCGTTCTGGCTTATCCAAATAGTTTTAGATGGCCGCAGTTTGTTCAAAGGAATCCATTTCCGGATTCATCCACCTCCGCGATTCCCTCACATGATTAAAACTCTTGCTACAATATTTTTTTGTCTTCAAGTGCAGTGGGTGTGTGCCCATTCTTCCGACAAAGAGCCTGTAAATAGAGGAGCCGCACTCATCTCGTTATAGTTATTGCCCCACAAAGTTGTGCGGCTCCCTCGTATAAATGATGGCGGTTGTTTCACGTTGTTTACCAAACAAGCAAAAGCAACCCAGAAGAGATTATCATTATGTACCTGGCTATAATTGTTACCGCATCCGCGGCAGCCGGTGGTAACCATCTATGTGACGGCATTCCCTTGTCCCAGACGAACCGAGTACACATTGGATAGACCCACGTTTGTTTTTTAGAATCTCTTTTATCAAACAACAATAAAGAGATTAAGCTTTTGATGCTCTAATTCAGCCGTCAAAAAATATCATTACTTTTGACTGCAACGCTATAAGATTTAAAGTGAGAGAAATGAAGCCGTTATTAAAAAAAAATATACAAATTTGTCATCACTTAGTATGGATGATACCTGAAAGAAGTGTGAGCCATCGATTCGATTTTTATGATTTAACTTCGGCGACTTGAAAAACTTGCGGTGTTTTTTGTTCATAGCAACTATATAGGATTTAAAAAAAACATGAAAAGGGCTTCTTCTTTACTCGCTTTATAATTACCGAAAATAAATTTGTCAACAAGATAGCAATATAAAGGCGTATGTATATTTCTATATGGCCGACAAAGTTATCTCCAGTGTAAACATTTAATTCCTATTCAGCAATGCGCTATACAAATTATTTAAACGCTCGTATCAAATCTCTTTTTTTTGTGTATGCACAATTGTAAAGTGTAACCATTCGATCGGTCCATATGAACACGAAGAAGACTCATTAATTTTCAATGAAGCGTCTACGGATTGTCTTTTCTTATGAATTAAAAAAAATCGTACAATGAAACAAAGCAAATATATGAAACGTGTAATTGAATACCCATATATAATTCATTTATATTATATTGCAGATAAAAACAGTCTTAACGTATTCTTTATTTGTTGCAGGTATTTATTTTTAATTCAAGAATCTGCAGAGTAGTGAGTTGGTGGAAGATTATGCGTTCGATGCGGTAAATATGTATTAAGTACGGAATACGAAATGGAATTAATTCGGTAAGTCTTTCATTGGAATTGACAGCTCCTTCCCAGGAATTAATGCTGATCTATTATGTAGCTAACGAGGAACAGCAACCATCGGGTCCGAATCAGGACCCACACCTGCGTACATATGTACACCGGTGAACTAGACTCATCAGTATTCCATCGCCGGCTGAACTTCTCTCACACGTGGAATAGATAAATCCGTAAGCTCGGTTACTTACAAAACGGGCGTTATTTTTCATTTCCATCTATAAGCCAATGTGTCATGGCTGACACGGCTCTCCCCCCATGACAGAGTCATCAAGTATCATTTTCATTTTGTATCCAGCACGCTAACGAGCCATGTGCCGTGAGCCGCGTCCCCACCTCGTCGTTAATTCTCAAACATTTTGTGTGCAATGATTAAATATTGGACGAATGCGATAATTTGGCTTTTCCGTTTTTATCGCGATCGCGGGGAGTGAAAATTGCACAGTAACACGTTCGATCGATAATCTTTTTTATCGTACGAATTATTTATTTCTTTTTCTGGCCGAAATTATGGCACCGATAAGCGTTTCTCTCTCTTTTTTTTATTGCAGGCTTTGTTTGACCCATTTATATTTAAATACGGGGCTAAATTTGCACGGGTGGTTGATTGTTATCGATTCTAAATATCACTTATATAAATTTTGTATGCGACTTGATTGAAAACGCTCTCTCTACATTTAATATAAAAATCATGGCGCTGAAAATTTTGTATTCATGTGATCGAATAACTTAAATATTTTATATTTCGATCGACTTTTTGCATTATAAGTTGTGAAAGTTGTTTTTTTTATTATTTAATTTGTTATTTATATGCAACATATATCCATGTTATAAAAATACCTTCGTTGCTCTTAACATTCCTATATGTCTTGCATACTCTTCCTGGAAACGTTGTTTACTGTGAGAAACACTCAAAAATTCTTAACCCAAATTGGAACTGAAATTCGTGTCTCAGATTAAAATAAATATGTAGCGAATTGATTGTGAAATGCGATTTTCTTTTTATTCTTCCTCTCACTACGAATAATTTTCAAGAGAAAATTGAGTATGTACAGTAGATTCCGCTTAATTGAGCCAAATCGGGCCAAAAAATATTGTCAGGGTAAAATTGCAAGATTTGTATTTCTAAAAGTTAAAAAAATAATCAAAATTACTAGAAAAACAATTTTTAAACATATATTTATAAAAACGGTATATAAGAAAAAAGACATAAAATGAATGTACACACTACATTTGTCACTTAAGCTAATATATTTAATTTTTTTAAATTCTAATTCTTCAAAATTAGCAGTAGATCAATTCATCGGATCATTTTATGATTTCAATAATTCTTTAAAAATAGTTAAACTATAAAACCATGTTTTCAAGAGGTTTCCAAATCTTTTCTCATTGTTAGTTTCGGATGTTACCCTCTTTACTGTGTTCAGTAGAATGAGTATAAGGTTTGTCTCGGTATTTGCTCTAAACTAGACCTAGAATCCCTTCGCCTTGACTGCAATTCGAGTGTCTCGTGGCCGGCAAATGATGATGATTAGTAGAGACACGTATTTTAGCGTCTATTTTTTTTTAAAAATAGCATTTAAAATGACAAATTTTAGCATCTATTTAGCGTTTATTTCTTAATTACGAATTTGAAATTAAAAACGTCTAATTTATACATAATTTTTTAAACGATATACAATATATTGATATAAAAACATTTGAAATTAAATAGAAATACAGGAATACACCGATTAAAAATGATATAATGATTAAAAATTATTAAAGTTTATCATCGAGCATGTTTCTAATGATGTTGTTAATGTTGTAAAACAAAGTGTTTCTTATTACCGATATCGTTTCATCAATTTGGAAATTACATCTACTTCCAGCTACATGCGGGTTGAACAGATGATTTAAAGTTTCATAAAACACATTCGTTTCATGTACATTTAAATGTGACTCGAGATTTAATAAACTTTTACGGGAAACCGACTTAAGAATATCTATTAATTCTAGTTTGGTGTGGTCGTCTGTTTCAAGAAGTAGCTTCTGAGTTTCCATAGGCAAAATGCCACCTATGTTATAACCGAGAGATCTATATATGGAAAATTTCGCATCTATTCGCAATTTTCAAAATTTCGCAATTATATCGCTTTTATCGCTTCTATGTCGCATTTATCGCAAAATGCGATAATCACGTATCTCTAATGATTAGGTAAACTATTTACTTCCAGACGAATATAGGCGTAATGTCTCCTTTTTGGATTTGAAGACGATTTCTTTCTAACTTGACATGTCTAGGGTATTCAAATTAGGATGCTGAAGGACCAACTAGTACTTTTAATACATGCTGATGTATTCTGTTATCCTGATCTTGATTTGTTGTGTTGTTTCGCGTTCTGTCCGAAATAAGACAACACAAAAGGTGTTAAATTGGACACCAATGCCACATTTCAAGCGTATTCCTGCGTTGTTTCTCATATTTTTTAAGATCCACATTTTGACTCCATACAACACTGGAATGGCAAGTGTCCTGACAAGTTTCATCTTTGTTTCCTTAGATATACTACCCTAACTCTTCCATAATTTACTATTGAAAAATAGTACATCTTTCTTCTAAAGAAATATCTACATACTCGAGTTTTTTTCGTATTTACTCATTTTTATTCATATTAGGCCGTATTTACTCATTTTATTTATTTTAACGTGTTTTTATTTAAGTCATAAAGTATAAATATTGTGCTCATGGTTTCAGCACGGTACCTTCTTATGCCCGGTTTTATTAACATAATCCCATTAATTCCCAAACTTATTAAAAATTAGAGCATATCTAATGATGTGCTCTAATCTTTACAAAATGTCATCATTTTGAAATATATATTTATTTTTTGGTTGTTTAGGAATTTTCATATTGAGGCAAAGACATGCCTACGGCGTCCACGGGGATTAGTATCGACCATGTTGAGAATCTGAGGCTTAATTCAATATAAAGGAATTCAAAATTTCGCTGTTTATGGCTCACATTATGCTCCATAAAGTCTCATTTTAGATAATTCATTTAAAATTACGCTCTTAAACTCGTCTAATCGCGTAGATCTGCACAATATTTTTTTCTTTATTATTTGTCCTCGTAATTATATATGTATATTCAATTTTATGTTTTTTTTTTCTGAGAAAGTCATTTGAGATTTGCATTTCAAGCGTGGCAAGAATTTTAATATTCCAAAATTTCTTAGAAATTCTTATCATAGGTATTTCAATATGTATATTATACGTCACATTTTTCGTGAAAATCATATTTTCCCCATTTATACTTGCTTATAAATCCACTTGATGTCCTAAAATCATAATAATGCTTTCAATTTATTATGAGATGTTTCTTTTTTCAAGTTCGCCTTATCGCACGCCCGAAATAAATCACTCACTCCAACACGTTCTTTGTGAAAACATCTCCAAGAAATGGCTGCGACTCCTCGAGCGCTGTGACAGCAGTAATAATAAAGAAAAAATAAATAAATAACCTACCTGCATGCATGTAAATGTGTGTGTCATTATTAATAATAATATGTATATTGCTGAACGTACCTGCCATGTTTATTTTGTACAGTATGGAGAAGAAGAGGATGACTTGTTTATTTAGGTACAACCCGATGCGCAGTGCACGCCTTGTTAGCACTTTTTCTTGCTTTTTTTTGTATTTTCGTCTCGCCATGGGTGTGTCGGCCTTTTATTTTGTTTATACGTCGCGGCCATTAGTCGTGTACCACCTCATAAACAAATTTTCATACACGAATCCTCCGCAATATGCGGCAATGTCGCAGCGCCGACTGATTTATATGGAAAATTATGCTTTTTTCATAAACATTCGTATGAAGAAACGAGCTACGCCATTACTAATGGATTTAAAATCTAAATTGATCCATAATGTGCCCAATACAATTTTTTTTATTTTGTCTGATTGATTTTATATATATATTTTTTATACGATTGACATTGAAAACACGCTGCTGTCAATAACGACCAAAATCTTTCGATCGCTAAATAATAACGATCTGTCATTAAATCGGCATTTTTTTCCCGCCGACGGTAATCATAATCAATTTATAAAGACGTCCACGAAATACCGGTAGCGAATCAATCCGATTTTGATTCGATTTTTTTCGGTATATTAACGTTTTTTTAACGACTTTTGGCTCGCGCTGTATAAGCACAGCTTCTCGAGTGTTCGGAGGCGTCCGTGTGTCAATAAGATGACATCTTGGCTATACCAACACATGACATGTTTGCTTATCAGTTTGATGCTTGTCTCCTGTATTATTTTTTACACGTACGATAATTTCAATTAGTGGCAAACAGTTGTAAAGAAGCAGTGTTGACGTTGACGTTGGTCGCGCCAACACCATGGCGCCCGCACGCCACATTCTGCAATTAATTAAATATTTGAAAAATTATTGTATCGCCGCCATGTTGCCAACGACATGAAATTAATTAGCGGCGGTCAAATTTGTCTCGTGTTACCTGTTGTAAGGTCGACTTTACGAGACCATAAGGCGGATCCGGCGTGTTTATTGCCGTTTTATATATCAGGGGTAGTTAACTGAGAAGCCTTGTTTGTTTGCGGTGTATGCAAATGCATGGGGCTGCATGTAAATGGTCTGCGGTCTGTGGGTCGCCGAGGTCCACCGGGGGCCTGCGGTCGCACAATAGCGACAATGCTGCATCTGCAAAATTGAAAATATATCGAAAATTATTTATGGCGAGAGGTGGAAGCGTTATATATTATTGTGGTGGCCGGGATAGCGTGACGTAACGATCAATTGTTTCTTTGATTAAACAGGCCCTGTTAAAATTGTACGCATTTATCAATACGAAAATTGCTGGCACGTCTCTCGTATCCGACGCCGAGATCCGAGATAAACCTCCGCGGACATGCGAGACGCTCCCGCCCGTAATCGTTGTTTGTTTTCTGGGGGCCCTTAAAATTTATAAATTATACGTCCCATGGACAGGGCCGGAGCGGTAATGACCCATTGTTCGTGGCCTACCGGTGTATCGGCTTCATGCATCTCCGGCGGTGACCGTCGTCCCTACCATACACCTGCGCATCCAGGTACATCCAGATAAACGTATACGCTCTCAACACCTGGCTATATATGCGTTTATATACTTTACGATCCGTATGCAAATTTTGTTTAGTTGCAATTTTCTATTTGTCGACGCCGGTTGAAGAAGCTGTGGTGCTTGCAGCGTGTTTAATGTATGCGCCACATTCTCGGGGAACATTTTCGCGGCGCCTAATTGAAATTATTTAAGCCGCCAACTTGCTTCTTGAAACACGACTTTTTAATGTCTTGTCGGATAAAATGAACATGGGGTGGAATTTAATTATGCCACCGTGTTCTATCCCACGGCAATGGCCGTATTCTGTCCTAAATATTGTGCAGCATGCCGCCGGTGCTCAAACCATTACCGAAAACATTATTACAAGGGACAAAACAACATTTTTTTACATATAATTTCCATCATTATCTAAAACCTTCTACCATTTTTTTAACGCCTTATAAAACTTGCTGATTTTAAATTAAAATTTATTGAATTATTGAATTTTTGTCCTTTAACTCCCTCAGTGCTGCTAGGTTTTAAGCTAAGACATTCATATAACGCGTGTTTTTTTAATTGTAAATTCGTTGCATAATAATGAAACCAATTTGGAAGTACGGAGAAGAACCATACTGGCAAACCAGTGCTACTTTGGACTTCAAAGGGATCTACGGTCGAGATTCCTCTCAAAGAAGACTAAAGTCTGGCTCTATATGACCCTCATCAGGCCCGTCCTAACATACGGATCTGAATGTTGGGCTTTAAAAAATCAAGATGAGCGACAACTGGCTATCCTGGAGTAGAGAATGACCAGAGTGGCCAGACTCCGGTGGGCCGTTCACGTGCCAAGGATGCGGAACAGTCAGCCGCCGAAAGGGCTTATGTTTAACAAGCCTTCCTGTCCCCTAAGGAAAGGAAGACCAAGGCTGAGGTTGTTGTATAGCGTACAGAGGGACACTGCATCATTCATTGAAACTTACCTGTAGATGGAGCGACGTAGCGGCTGACCGAATAAAATGGAGAAGGGTTTTGGATTATTTTATTTATTTTATTTATTTTATTTATTTATTATGCCGGCGCTATACAAGGGCTGTTGCACCTATGATGATGATGATGAAATTCGTCGTCATACAACACAAAAATAAAGTCAGTAAATACTACCGTGCTTCCCAGAAAGTAAGGCCCGGTCTTATTTTCATTTACGGTCCAATCTCTATAAATAAATCTATATTTATTAATGACATCTTCTGGAACATCGTCACAAATCATGAATTTATTGCAAATCTAATTTCCTGTAGAATCATTTGTCCGTATATAACAATCAAGCTCTCCTTAAATGGATACATCTTGTCCAAGTAACCTGCTCGTAGTGCATCGGTAAGACATTTGTCGGTGAATTTATCCCATGAATTCTTCACTCGTCTAAAGACCCCTTTTAGGCTAGGTTTCACAAAGTTTCCACGCTGATTTCTCTCCATTATACTGTAAATATACTCATTGATTTCGCAAATGATCCTTAAAGAGACTGGAGATAGGCACTCATTCTTACGCAAAAATTATTTGATGGATTCTTTTCTCTGTGATGAAGTTCTTTATTTCTTTGGCAATTTAGATCGGTTACCACGTAAAAGAAGTAGGAGCATTAAATCGATCCACTTCTTTGTAACTGCTTGTGTGCACCAGGCTTTTACGGTTTCAATGACATACATTCCTGAAACACATTCAATCTTGTCTTTCTTGCCTTAGTAATGATCAGAGTGGAGGCTTTTTTATCATCCAGACGAATTCCTAAAATAGGGTAACACGTGAACTTTCATAATCAGTGGAAGGAACGAATAGATTTATTTTTAGTACCCCTAAAATTTTGCATAATATACGAACATAAGCACCTAATTAAAAGTATGAAATTCTATCGATCGTTTACAAATCACATTGTTCGCATTTTAAGTTCTCGTCTTCTCCCGCTGCCTGGATGGTATTTGTCTCCTCATTAAACGCCCACTAACTCATCCTTTTCCTAGTAATGTCGCTGAACTGTCTATTCTGGACTAGTCCTTTATGATACAGTCGCCACATTAATTTACCAGAAAAGTTTTCATAACATTTTAAGTACGCCTACATAATTTACGCCAGAAACAGAACTAGAGCATTTTAATTTAACGACTGGTATCTCAGCCGCACTTGTCATAAAAGTACTTAAAGATCTGTAGGTTAAGAATTTATTTTAGTTCACATTGAATAAAATTTAGAGACACTGAAATAAATGATTCGCACCATCGAATATGAAAAGGTTCGTTATTTCTCTTCTTGTTCATGATTCGTGTTGATTATATCTGTTGCATCGTCGTGTCTGGTGGTCTTAAAGCTTTTCTCTCCACTTTTAGTTTGGTTTCCCAGCCATTTATTATTGGCTAGATCGTTAGTTCATTTGACACATTCCAACGCCGCTAGTTTCTAAAAGTCGTCCGGGTGTGGGATGAGATGTGAGATATAACCAAAAAACTTTCATAGTGCACGTGATCGAAGGTCTACTTGATATTCAGATCGCCGTAATGTCGGCCATTCATCGTATCGCGTGGAATCTGGGTAAGTTTTACATTTTTTGGAATTTCAATTATCCCTCGCAGAATGGTGAAAATTGTTTAGTTTCTCCTTTATATTGGAACGTTTATCCACGTCTTCGGCTCAGCCTTTGGATACTCGCTCAATTTGTTTCGATCCACGGGGTTAAACGAAG
Source organism: Philopotamus ludificatus (assembly GCA_022495035.1). Classification (NCBI taxonomy): domain Eukaryota; kingdom Metazoa; phylum Arthropoda; class Insecta; order Trichoptera; family Philopotamidae; genus Philopotamus; species Philopotamus ludificatus. The sequence continues at coordinate 89,404 of JAGXCT010036233.1, forward strand.
CGTCTATCCGACTTTGTGTAGCAAAGTTTCGCAGCATCTCGCAAAGTGATCAATGCGAGCCGGGGACTCGTTTTCGTTACTCGAGTTAGCGAATTTGCTACGTTTTTCTCCGGCGGGTGTCTCTGAAAATAAGTTAGCAACAAGAGGAGATACACAGCCATTCCGGTCACGACTGCACGACCTGAGCTGGGCCTCCCCGATACAAGATAACACCCGTCTGCTCGACTACGGCCGCGGCCAGCTTCCATTACCCCGCCGCTCCGTTGCCAAGGCAACAAGCTGCCAGCCCAGATTCTCAAACTTTACCCTAATTCGAATTATCGCCGATATTTAGAAACCGCACACGTCGCGGTGCTACGAGTTTTCTTTTTCAATGGGCATAGAAGGGACACGTCCCGCAGATAAGCAAACATCCCTCTTTTCTCGCATTGACGACAGACATGAAAAGAATGAAAAGATTCCATCCCCCGATTGAATACGCGCACAGTAAAAAATAGTCATATTTATTTATATTTGCTTCGTTATTTTATTGCCGCGTTCTTTAAGATGGCAGCGGACTCTTCTCCCGCCATGTTTACCATCGCGGGAATATCAAATTTGCGTTTTATGTGTGATCCGGTTAATAAAATTGAAATCTTATACACCTGAATGTGACTATGCCTCTACGCTATTGCCGTATCGGATTTCATCATTATAACATCTGTCAGTATTGAATATTTAATCAAAATTTGTTAGATAACGCGTTTTATTTACGCTTTTATTGAGCCGCAATATCCCGCCAAACTCATCCGGGCATCTCTTAATCCTTTGCGTTGCGAATATTTCACTTCATCGGACACTTTGTATTTGGGCAAAACAATTATTCAACGCTCTGCTGATCTCGGTTTGCATTAATATTTAAAATGTTGGGAAGCTTCGCTTTGATCGTCTTATTTATATTGGTCGCTCCTCTTAGAAATAAATCCTCATTTAATGAAACAAAGAAATATCGCCTCATATCCGATCACACAAATCCTGCCCCTCGGAGGTGTTGCGATCGTTTTTTCTCATTTGGTACACGACGCGGCTCTCAACATCTCAAGTATTATTATTGATGAAAATAATTGCTGTAAGAATTCTCGTTTCATTATTATCAACGAAGCATCATCCCTCTCTGCTCGCTGCCTACCGATCGTCTGATTAATTATTTAATTTAAAGCAACTCCTTTTCCCGGCCGATGCCAATTTTTCATCGTTATTTATCACTACCCAGGGCAGCTGCCGAGTCGATAATTTGCATTTGCAAACAAGCAGTGTCCAATCTTCTTCTTCACAGCACGACGGCGCGTGCACCACCGGGCAATAAATCACGTCGTGCTCCACGTCACCGCGAACGCGCAATGTTATTAATTTTTGGCATGGCCCCGCTTGTTTGCATATCGGACTCGTTGCCGATCACACCTACAGTGTCCTCGGAATTGAAACGCCGTAAATCCGAGGGCCCCATGTGGCGGAGCCCCGGCCTTTCAGACACACCTGACGGACTAGTTTATTATTCAATTTGCGATCCCCCTCCCTCTCTCCCCCGCAGCCGCCGGCTAACCGGCTCTCAAACTGTTCTCTCTCTCAGCCTGTCACAACTCGGCGGATAATAGAAGAAGCCGCCGGTAATTATAGGTACAAATTTGTGATCGACGTACAACACCGAATCAAAACTGTTCTTCGCCATCGCCATATGTTGTATTGTGCAACGAGTAATGGTGCTGTCAAGATGACATGGCTCCACGCATTGTCCGCAAATCTTGTTGCGCAAATTAATCTCTGGTCCGTTCCCTTTTGGTACGGGTTGAAGTTCATCAACACTCCATCGCATAGAAATGCTTTGATTTGACAATTTTAGCGTATCTTTCTGAACACTAAAGCTCTTTTCATACAAATACACTTGATTGTATGTTACATTTATAGATTTTTATATAGTCATATGGAATACTAACGGTTTATCATTTATTTGTACCACATCTTATTTTATTTAGATGTATAAAAACACTCTCCGATCATTACCCGATTTTTTTTAATGTGAAAAAATGGAATTTAGGATTCGAAGTTGTTTTCTCAAAATTTTACTGCAATCTGCTTAAAAAATAGTGATCTTCTGAAAATAATTTAGTAAACACTTCTCTAATTGGGAGAATATGCACCCGTCCTCTTTATATGCGATTTATTATTTTATAGAAAAGAAATATCTTACATGGTATATATTGGTATATATTAGGAGTTATACGAACCTCGATGATTTTTATTAATATTTTTCAAAATGTATGCTTTTGTATCGATTTACGCTAAGTTTCGCAGTGCTCTTCTAGTCAGTTCTCCAATTACGACGTGGTTCCGTTTCGCCACCTCAGACGTAGGTCGGAATTTCACGTACATTCCTATAACTTCCCCCCCATAACGCTTGCGGTACTTTTTTCCTATAACGTACATATTTTAAAACGCTAAATAGAATTTTCATAAAAATA
>JAGXCT010036234.1:0-13950 GCA_022495035.1 Philopotamus ludificatus
TAATTGGGTACTTATCTCCGCCATCGGCCTGCATACATACACACTGTACTCACTGATGTAATTAAAATATTTAAATATCGAAATATTTTTTTTTTTTATTACGTCATGGTTCCTATGCTTAATTTAATGACTATGTTATTGTTTTGCCTTTGATATATCCCTAAGATTTATTATTATTTCGTCCGGCTCTATGAACTGTGTTGCGGTGAGCTTAAGTTAAACAAGAAAAAAAAATAGAGTAAAAATTTGAAATTTTTCTATAATCCCGATAAAAATTGATATTTTTATTTTATCGCCGCAGTTTGATTTAACTGTGGGAATAATCGAGTCCAGGTGTATGTTTCTGGACCGTTGGCAAATAAATTATGTTTCACTTTTCACCAGCCATTTAATTTTATTGATACATTATCCACCATGCACCTTGCTTGTTTTCCACGAAGAATTTCCACTTGCTATGCTGCTTCTACATTATGCTAGGCTTATGTCTAGGCATCGGTTCGTTGCTAATATTATAAATGTAATTATGTGCTAATTAATCTATATTTGATAAGGGGATCTTTAAAGAGCTCACTATCACTAACTTTTTGTTTATTTCACGGGTTTGAATAGCGTTTTAACTACAATATTTTTGACCGATTTTCTCGCGTAACAGCTCCTTTACGAAGGATCGACTGTCTGTATGATACAGTAAAACTCCGTGCACTGAATACATCTCTTTGCACAAAATGCTAAATAATCTTGTTTCTAATTTATTCTTATTTTATTATTATTTATTGTTATTTTATTATTATTCATTCTTATTTGTTTCTGATTCTAACCATTTCAAGTCGAGATATTGATGAATTCTTCATTAATATTTTTGATTATTGGATTAATCTATTCTTGTGGAAAAATATTCAAAAATGAATATATGTTCTTTGTACTGAATTTTTTCGCGGCCCCCGCAAGAAACCCTGCGACCCCCCAGAGGGCTGCGGCCCATAATTTGGGAAGCACTGCAATAAATGATGACGTGGAATTAACTGATAAATTAGAACATTATCCTATAACGGAAAGAAGTTTGAAGTTTAAGGGGGATAACAACAGAATTTGGCCCCTATTATGCCCGATATTTCAATATAATTCAAAAATAATCCTACAGAGACATTGCTACAACTTCATAGAATAAAAGAGAAAAAAGACAATTATTCTGATATCCTTATCTTATATTTTATAACAATAACCACTCTACATTAACCGATCCGTCACAGCAGCTCAAAACCAGCAACTCTGGCCAATGAGTTCTATTTTGTATGAAAATAGACCCCAAACATTCCAAGTCAAGAATTAATAAATTCTTTCTAATAAAAGTAGTTATTCATGATATGCTTTATAATTTGGTTGGTATTTTGATTTGTTTTACTAATCAATATGACGTGTGACCAACAAGCGATCTCGAAAATGTTCCACTACGATTGAGGCACGCTCCGGACTCGTCGCCCCTTGCACAGCACAATATTTTTACAATACCGAGCTCTCGCACAGCACGCGTCACTCACACTCAACACATCGTAACACATGTGAGCGAGAAAAAATATTGTGCACATGGCAACACATGGAAATATTGTTTTTATTTATTATGAAATTCTATTATAAAATCAAGTAAAAATATTGGGCAAAATTTATGTACACAAAAATCGAAACACGGATATAAATAAGAGGTAAAAAAATTGGTTTTATTATTTATTGCACATTAAACTGTACAAACAAAAGTATAAAACAATTTTCAGGTATGTCGAGTGGAGCTTAATCGAAAAGACCTGAAACAAACACAAAGCAAACGTTAAAAACGAATAAATCAAATAATCAATCGATCGTAAATATTATAAAAAAATAATTACCGAAGCCCATGTCTTCATCTGATTCCTCTGGCTCTTCTTCCTTCTTCTTCTCTTCCTTGGCGGCAGCTGCGGGGGCGGCGGCGGCTGCTGGGGCTGCTGCTGCAGCTGGTCCAGCTGCTCCTACTCCCGATCCGATATTGGTGATGAGGTCCTTAACATTGACACCTTCGAGTGCCTTTGCAAAGAGACCCGGCCAGTACGGCTCAACGGTCACGTTGGCTGCTTTCAAGATTGTAGAAATCTTTTCTCCCTTAAAATAAATAATATAAATAATTAATATAGTCAATCACAATAGAAAATCCACTCGTCAATTCAAAATAAATACACGGCATGTCCTTTTTCATTTATATTTGACGACTTTTCCGAAATGACACAACTACTATCGTGGAAAAAATTACAACAGATTTGTATTTAATAGATTATATTGATAAATTTCTAATTTATACATATACCGAGTAATATTAGATCATTTAATGCAAAAAATCATTAAAGAAAGACTGGTCAAAGGTGCTAAATACCATAGCGAAGATAACGTTCCAGAAATGCTTTGAAAATTGGAAAGAATCACCGCCACGATCTGATTGGAACTATTCTGACAGGGACAAAATTTACATCTGTCCACATTTCGTAAGATTTATTTTATTGAATTTATTCACGACAAAAACCAAGCATCTGAAGCTCATCAGATCCTCAATTACATTCAAATGTATTCCATGTTAATCAGAACGATACATTTTGCACTCGGTTGACGTTGACAATGTATAAATACACGTCCACGACGATGATGAACGATCAGCGATAGAATACGACGACACTATTCATCTAGATCAGATCGGATATGTCAAGAAAACATTTTCATTTATGAATAAATGCACAATTTCGTTCTATCAACATATGTATACATTTTTAGGTTATGCTACGCAAGATTTCTCTACAGGATGTATTCTTAAACTATGAGGTGTCTGATGATGGAGGCTGGCGTGATGAGAAGAGATAGCCATGGTGATGGGCAAGGGCCCCCGGGGGTGCGAGCCACGTGCCGGTGGCAGCGGATGACGACGGATGCGGGGGGCGAACCCCGACTCACCGTGACAGCAACATCATCGTCAACAAGGACGAGTGCGGAGTAGACGCAGGCGAGTTCGGCGGCGGTGGACATGGCGGGCTGCAAGTTGCCTAAACGGCCTTAGCTTCGTGAGAACAAGCGCGCGCCGCAAGGATCCGAGCGGGATAGGGCCGAGCTCAGGGCTGCCAACTCACACTTTACGTTATGCCCGACTTCGCGTCTCTTACGACCATAATCATATTGAAAATGTTTAATTTCCAATATAAAAATTATATTTTTAGAGTTTTAATGATCTGTTTTATCCGCCCAAGTATTTCTATTGGGGGTTTTAGCCTCAAATTTATTTTCGTTTTCTCTTTTATAACTTTACCCCCTATTCAGCCTTGATAAATTTTATTCTAATATATTTCGATAGGTTAATATTAGAAATATATATTACATTTAAATATAGTTAGAAATTCAAATATTTGCTTACTACATACCGTAATTGTCTGAGCTGGACTGAACTAGTCTGTGCTGCTTCTTTGTTATTTTAACTATTGCGTAATATTGATTCCTGCAAATTTCTTACTGACGAAGCACATCTCGCACAAGAAGGTCACAAAACGATGATTTTGTAGGACATCTTGGATAATTTGGAAAGATTGTAAATTTTTCGAATATTATACACCAAACTCTTTTTTACACGGTGAATACGTCCAACAAAAAACCGTTTATTCAAACATCAGGACGTAATAACGCGCGAAATTGAAAATATAATTGTTTCTTGGAATCTTGTTAGAACAATTCGTGTAAAAATATGTATTCATTATAGTTTTGGACCGTGCTAATTCAAAATCATGTAAAAAAAAGAGTTGATTGTACATACAGTGAAATCCCGTTTTAACATTTTTGAAGGGACTGATAAAAAAAAACGTAGATTCGGAGTTAGAAACAAGGTACTCAAATAAAACAAGAGGTACTTAAGTAAAAACGGGGTTTCGCTGTATATGTTCTTTTCATTAAAACATATATAGAGTCTAATTGTTCAGCGTGATATTGCACTAATAACAAATAACCCTGTCTACAGAATTTTTATAAAAGAAATCCAGTAGAGATTCTACTTTGCAGTTCGATCCTAAGTCCGATTAGAATTTAACCGCGCATGATCTTGATCAGAGTTGTTTTCATGACCCATCTCCCACCACTTAAGTTGCAATAAAACGTTTTACCGTGATAGGCTGTATAATACAATCCAGAACGAGACATTTTTTTATTAAATTATATTAGCCGATTTTCCAGAATGAAATTTTCCATCTATTTTCATAATGAATCATATCACTAAATCTTCAAAAATCACTAGTTTAGTATAAGATAACGTTCTAATAATATCTAGGCAAATAATTTCCAACCCTTTTTTCTTATTAATATAAAAAAATGGTTCTTAATATTCGATTTGATATGATGAATATAAGATTTATGTATAAAAAGAACTATTTTATCATTATTATTAAAAGCTAGCATAAAAATACTTTTTAATTTTTTTCAACTATGCAGAAAAATGATCAGTTGTACTTATTGCTGAAAATTTTCAGTGCTAATTTATTTCATTTATGTAAAAAAACAGGGGCGCACCGTCCATATGGCCAGATTGTGCGGCTCACACAGGCGCCCGGAGATTATGGGCGCCGAGAGGCGCCAAGAGTGAAAAAATTTAAAAATATTAACTCATTAAAATTTCTTAAAATAGAAAAATAATTATAATTATTTTTCATTTCATCTCCCGTTATATTTACATATTGGTAAATGGAGTTGCTACTCGTATAAATAATAATAATTCTTTCTGTGACTCTATATGATTCTCATACCATCTAGAAGAATTTAAAATAATGGTTTAACATTTTTAACGTTTACATGTTTTAATAATTCTTATTATTTAACACACAATAATAATAAATAAATAATGTTCATGTAGTCACTATACAATTACGAGTATGTATCGCCGTTATGTGTGTTTGTCGTGTTTGTACAATTATTTGCATCGATTGCGTCACCGTATCTAGCTGACGCAAATCGTTTTTTGTTAGGTCCATAAAAAAATATTTAAAAATAAATGAAAAATTATCGCGATTATTATTGCGATACATTCATAAGTAAAATGTTTGTTTTCTAAATATATATTTTAAACGGAATGCGATAGTGTAGGTCGGTCCAATTTTCATTTCTAGCGGATAAAAATAATGCGTAGATATATCTGGCCGCGCGTCAGAGTGTTATGGCCAAACGAGTAGTGACAACGGCGTGGTGTCCCCGGGCGGGCGCGGGGCCGGCGCTTCGCCGACAGGTACCGCCCGCAGCGGCTCGCGAGTGACGTTTACGCCCTCCGCAATATCGCAATGTGATTTATTTACCAACGCCTCATAATATTTGACATTTAGCGGTTCACATCGTTAATCATTGTTCTATTGTGGTCGCATCTAGTGTATTTTTTCTATATACAATCGTTTTCCAGGGTCACTATGAGCATAAGAAAATGTTGGGTGGAAGGCTGTCAATCGTCAGCTAACAGAGAACAAGACCGAGGCGTCACCTATCATAAATTGCCCAAAAATAGCTTGTTGCTAGAAAAATGGTTGCTACAGACACATCTGAACCGAGAAACAGATAAGAAATGGTGCTTTATATGTTCGAGACATTTCAGAAAAGTCGATTTTGAATTGTATAAAGCGTCCAAATTTGTATTAAAAGCAGGTAACTGTCATTTTACATTATTATTGACTTGTCAATTCAATCGGTTGATATTTTAACGCATATGCAATAATAATATATATGATGAAATTAGCATACTACTAAATTCCTAATGAATTATAAATGGAATCATATTAGAATGCAAATTATATTAAATAAATATTTGTTATTATGCATCAAATGACGCTATCGAGTTACTGTTGTTTAAGCTCTTTCATTTCGTAACGTGCGATGGCATTGACTGATTGAACATAAGTTTTTATCCGATTTTAAAATAATTATAATATGAAAATATTAATTGTTATTGTTGTTTTAGATGCTATTCCGACAATATTTTCATGGGGTGTAACGCCCTTAGAAGATTTGGATAATATTTTTGCATCATTAGACTCTTCAAAATTGCCTCCCGATTCAACCGAGAATGAAGAAAATTTAACGGCAAGCGATAAAGATAAAGTTGACGATTCAAATTCGACTGAAAATATACCTGTTTGCGCAAATACCGATGATTGTAAGAACGAAACCGATGCACAAAGTAAGATCGAGGATAAGAGCGATGAAAACAACGTCGTAGTTGAATTATCTGAAGAGCTACCGTCTGATGAAAAGGATAATGTTGAAATTCCATCAAATAAACCCGTTGAATCTGTCGTAAATGTTGACAAAAATGATGAAATTGAAAATCCGAGTTTAAATAAAGACGCTAACGAAATGATCGATTCAAAACCGAGTGATACGATACAGGAAACACCAGCAGTTACCGAAGCTCCAGTCGAACCCGAATTATCAATACCGCATAGCCCTGAAAATGTGCCCGAGAATAATACAACACTTCCTGAAATAGAGAGTATATTTGAGAATTTATTTCAAGAACAGAAACTGAATAACTCCATACACACGGACGATTTGTCTTTTATAAGTAAAGGATTCTCCGACGATGATAAATTACAAGAGCTCGATCTTAAATCAGAAGAAATAATTCTTAGTTCTATCCCGCCAAAATCCGATATCAAGCCTCGTATCAAGTTACCCGTGGGTCGTCCCAGACGCCGTAGTCCAAACAATCACAAAAGTGCCATACCATCAAAGAAAAAAATTGAAAGGCGGAAGAGATTCATAAATGCTGTCACGAGTCCTGATGAAAAATGTTCGAGCGTTCACATAAAACTCGAAAATGGTATATATATCTCGTCATAAAATATTATTTTTAATATTATATGTATTAAATTGATCAATTTTTTGTCGAAGGTGTGTTGATCCAAGGTTCCCGAGTCGAAGCGAAAGATTTTAACGATCATTGGTATCCGGCGCGAGTCGTAGAAGTGGACCACGAAGAAAAGGAAGTTCTCATTCATTACGATAACTGGTCGCAACGGTAATAAATACTATTCTATAAAAATCTTTTGATTTGGATGAAAAGTAGATATCGAAACCCTTCGATGTTCTTAAATATTTTGAGAGATTAAAAATGCTACATCGATGCAAATAAATGGTAATCCGATGGAGCAAGATCGGAGGAATATGACGGATGAATAATTACGTTTCATTTTTACATTCATTCTGGGTCTTTTTCCACGAATTACTTCTTTTAATCGTTTCAGCTTAAAATAGACCTGTGCCGTTAATATCTGGCTGTATTTAAGAATTTTATATTGAATAATCCCTTTACAATCCCACCATACAGACAAAAGTACCTTTGTGACCGTTAGGTTCAGTTTTGGTTTTGCCAGGGGTATCTGCTGTAAAAAGCCAGTTTTTACAAAATTGGTTTGAGTACATAATCCACTTCTCATTCCTTGTTACAGGATGTCGAAGAAATGTTGAATTTTCCTCTAATTCTATTAATTCTTGACACGTTCGAACCCGTACCGATGTGCTTTCTGCACTCTGGTCCATGAGGATCCGACTGTATCTGCTATTTGTACTTCGAGGTTTATTTTTTAAATGATAATTTTATGTAAATACAGTAAACGTTTGCAGCTGTTTTTTCCTATAACGTCAATCCCCCCTATAAGATACATATTTTAAAACGTTAAATAGAATTTTCATAAAAGTATTTTATAATTTTATAAAATTAACTAATAAAATGTCGCGTTGATCTTCCCTGCCCGCAAGTTGCGGGAAGATTACATCAGCCAAAATAAAAAAAGATATCGCTTATCGCGCGAGTCAAATCATTTGCGCTGGTAAACAGGTAAACATGTAAAAAAAGAAAAAAATTAAAATGTTTGTTGCACTGACCTCCTTTAAATCAAAAAATAAAATTACTCCCCCTATAACGTGGAACCTATCTTGACGTTATAGGAGGGTTTACTGTATTGTGCTTTAGATGTCCATTAATCAATAGTAAAAGACAACCGAAATACAACTGACCATTGAGAGGGACAATGACAAAAAAACCTTTCGTCTGTTACCCCTTATATTAGGGGTATTAGGAATTCTGCTATTATTTTTATTGAGATTCACGGCAGAATAAACATCTTATTGAGATAATTTTTTGTAGAACTGTTTGTTGACTTTGTTTTTCGTCCATAAAAACATCTTTTTTTATTTTGGGAAAAATGTCTAACCCCAAAATTGATCCTAAACACTGCGTCACTGCATGCTGGTATTTTTTGACGAAGAACTAAATGCAGCCGAGACTTCGGAAGCAATTAAGAAAAATTATAGAGTCGACAGATGTTAATCTTGTTTTAGAAGGTTCGGATCGGATAAAAGACACCGATCGGATTTTGATGAAGACAAATTAAAATCTCTACTTGATGCCGATCTTCTTCAAACCATCGATGTATTAAGCCTGAAACTCGGATCTATCTGGTTTACAATGGAGTTTTATTTAAACCGTATCCGAAGTATTAACGGATTCTGCATGAACACATATTCTTTATTAATACAACGATGGACCCAACCTTTTATCATAGCTTGTAACAGAAGATGAAATGAGGATAGTATACGACTGTTAATTGAACAAAAAATGGATATCAAAAAACTAAACTCCCTTTCCGACTCCGAAACCAGGATTAACGTTACGAAAGGTACTTTTGTGCATACGCTAGGATATTCAAAGGATCACTCACTTTCAATCATTGAAACCGGGCGAATCAATAACATCAGGCGTCTATTGTCGGTAATCGGAAAGATTTGACCTGAACTTGAAAGAAAAACGTCCGAATTCAGCCAACCAAAATGAGGAATACAGCTACAAGACAACGCACGCCCGTAAAAAAATTCAAGAGCTGAACTGGGAGATTATTTTATATCCACTGTATTCACCGAGCCTCGCTCCGTCCGATTACCATCTTTTTAGATCCATGGAATACTTGAGGAACAAAAAAATATTTTAACTACTAAAAGGGCTAATGTTTGTTTTTTTTTTTAAATAATATTAAATGCAACAAAATAATGGTTTAATTCCTGGTGCATCTAATATTTATGCCATAATTTTTACATATAGATTCGATGAATGGATCAGTATGCTTAGCCCTCGTCTGCGATTGATAAACGGTCCGCCGCCCGTAGCGTCCGTCACTCCGCCGTCGTTTAAAGTCGGTGAGCGCTGTCTCGCTCGATGGTCGAATAATCAAAGATTTCCCGCCACCGTACAGAAAGTGCTTCAGAACGGTTCGTACCTCATTCGATCGCGCGTCTAATTTAAACGCATTCATGTTGATTTATTTTTGCAGGAAAATACGAGGTGATGTTCGACGATGGACTGACTCGAACAATAAAATGGGCCATGATGACAAAGGTCACTAAGCCTTCTCATCGACGTACGTTAGCGTCTGGATCCCCGAACGTAACGAGTCCTACGACTACAAAAACGGACGCCGATGTATCGCCAACGGTTAACGCAACAACGCCTATTCACAATCATCTATTCGATCCGAAGCGCGATCATTTAGGCACCAAGGAAGAGAGAAGGCATTTAAAAAGACGTTTGGACGTGAAAGAATTGTTTTTCGCTCGTAAAAAGCGAAAAGGATCGGAGAATGAAATGTTGACAAAGAAATCGTTGAATTTGAACGATGGCCGCCGCAGGAAAAGAAAGTTAAAATTGACCGAGGGTGACGATCCCACAGGTTAATACCGAATTATAAATATTATTAGGGGGACCGGAAAGTAATCAAAAATCTTTTTTGCTGGCTATATAATAAAAATCACTTTTTGCCACCGTAAAGACAGTTGTTCGATTCCCTTTTTAAGAAAAAGTCCTTTGATTTTTCATTGAAAAACTTTTCCAAGTGCGTTTTCACTTCTCTAACATTATTAATTTTTTTACCTCTTAGGGTTTGCTCTACCGATCTGAAAAGGTGGTAATCCGACGAAATGAGACTTGAGAAATATACGGTGGATGAGTTAAAAGTTCCAATATAAACTCCCTTATTTTTTCCAGTGTTATTTTTGGAGTCTGAAGCCTTGCGTTATCGTGTTGAAGGATCCTTTTTTTGTTATTAACCAAAACAGATCGTTTTTTTATGAGCTCTTGTTTCATTCGTTCCAGTTGTTCACAATACACTGTCGCTGTAACGTTATGTTACAGAAAAATCTCACCCATCTCAAACAAGGACCTTCTTTATTGTTAGTGATGGTTGTGGGTTCGGAACAGGTACCTCTCGAAGAAAGCCATTGTTTTTTTCGTAAAGGATTATTCTATATCACCCCCTCATCTCCAGTTACAATTCACCACTAAAATGGATCGCCTTCACACCGAGACAAAATAGATCCTCAGATGGTACGCCGTTGATCGGGCATCGTCTCCCTCAATTCATGAGGAACCCAAATTCCTTGCCTGTACAATTTTCCTATGCGACGAAAATGTTCCTGAATTGTAGACCATGGACAGCCAATCTTCAATGATAATTCTTCAATTGTTTGACGAGGATCTGAATCCACCATCGCCTTCGGGATATCATTATATAATTTTTGAGGTCGTCCTTTTCGTGCGACATCTTTGAGATTCCTATTTCCATTTTTAAACTATTTAAACCAATGCTGATTTTTTCCACTGTTTCGTTTGCCTTCATTCCTTGATCGAACAAAAATGATAATGACGTAAGTGTTCTATTGTTGGTCTTGACATCTCCCCCTTGGTAGAATAATAAAATTTACAACCATAGCATTAACGTAATATCAAAACTTACGTGTTTGCGGGACCGTGTCTTGACACAAACGAACTTGGAATGAGCTCATCGAAGAAATTTTGATTACTTTTCGGTCCCCCCCCAATATATATTATTTATAACATTTCGTATTTCATGATATCGTTTCGTTTGCAGAAAAGAATTTGAAGACTGCGAGAAAATCGATTCACCGCAAGAACAATCTCAAATTATCTCATCCCGATCTATCCATGAAATCGGATTCTTCGACCATTAGTCTGTCGCCGCGAGCCAGCAGCTTAAATTTGGACCCGACACCAATGACGGACGTGTTTTCGACGGGCGACAATAAAATGAAATCTCCGACGAGAACGTTACAAACACTTCCCGTTGTTGAATATTCGGCATCGCCCCCAGTTACGCCCACTGGTAACAAGCCACATAAATCGGAATCCATTGCCAAATCCCCGTTATCTAGTCCTAAATCAACCTGTGATATTGTTAAAACGGAACCGGACGTGTTTATAAAACTCGAGCCGGACATGCACGCCCAAGCACCGAGTCCCTTTGAACTATCGATAGAAAGTGTATCGAGACCCGCTACGATCACGTCACCCCAGTCGTCTAAATTACCCAGTTTTTCAGCAATCAGAAATTCGACGCAATCTCCCTTACCAAAGATTATATTTGCGACGAGTGAGCCTCCGAAACCCCTCAATGCAAACACTCCAAACTCCCCGACCACAGTTCGCTCTAGTCATAAGTCTAATACGAGTGTCAAACAGGCGACGGCAAATTCTATGACTTCATCGTCCAAAATTTTAACCACAGATCAGAAGCGTCTGACCAACAAGCTCATGTTGCGAGCCGCCGACAAGGACTGGTGTTGCCGTTGGGTCAACGGACAACCGGTCGGTACCGTCTTAGATTCGGAGCCATCCAAAGATTTATCCGTGAGCCGCGTGACCGTGCAAGTCGAGGACATACGGCTGCCTCCGAATTGGACCAAATTACTCACGAGACGAACCATCGGAACGACCGAGGGGAAATGGGACGTCGTTTTGGTGTGGTGAGTGATGAATCTGACGACGACGTCGAACGATCGATTTATTTAAATGTCGCTAATTTAAATAAATATTTTAGTCCGAGCGGACGCCGATATCGGACGAGAGGCGAAATGCAGGAGCGGTTGAAAGAGAGCGATCACGTCGAGTTGGAACCGTTTGCGCTCGGCTTAATGGATTTCAGTGCCCATCGGAAGCAAGCTCGCAGACGGGGATTAGATATTTTGATACCAAACGCGAAACCGGCGCTCACCACAGTTTATCCTCCTCCGGTAATTTATTTATTTATTACGTCGTAACGCTTTATGGTGCATCGAATAATATACATTCTTATTTGCAGTCTGATACGTCTCCCATTGCACAGATCGGCGGACAAATCGTGAATCCTTGCTCGCCATTAATAGGATTATCAACTCCGCACGGTGATAATTTCGGTTAGTATACCTCGCATACAGCGTCTACGATATCTACGCTCAATTTAATTTTAATGTTTACCGTTTTGAGTCGTATGCAATCATAACATAAATCAATATTTCTTTCCCCCTATTACTACATGAAGGGCATTACGCCATCTCTGTTAGTTCTGGGCTTCCTCCCCCCATTATTCAAACCCCCAACAGAGACGCATCCGCCTCAACCCTGTCTTTCCATCTTAATTTGACCTCCAACGGGGCAGGTTACCCCTGGCCTAGAGTTCATAACAGTATGGATCAGCCTACCAGGTTACATGCCCTTTGAGATTTCTGTAATTTCAGAATTGTCCTCGATGATTATAATTCCCAGGTACTTGAATGATTAAACCCACTCAATAGACCCGGACCTCACATCCACTTACATCCCATCTCTGGTCGATTTGGTCTTGGACCAGGTTCGAGAGCCGCTGCCATGAAAGCACCGAATGACTCGACAACCTCAAGTGAAGCAGAAATAATTAATTTTCGCTTTTTTCTATAGCGTGGGCAACAGTCCCTTCTATAGTGCTCCCTTCTAGAGAGCCATTATCATTTTCAAAATTTTTAAAGTCAAATTCCATATTTTGTATGATATATACCGCTGCGGAAAATAAATCATACATGATAATATGTGAACAAACTGGTAATATGTGAAAAATATTTGCCTAGTCTTCTATAGTGCGGCTTTCTATAGCGTTGTTCCTATTCCGGCGCTATATGAGTGTTGACAGTTCATACATATAGTCAATGTGACGTTTATTTTGTGTATTTATCAAATAAAAACACATATTAGAGTCGGCCCTCCTATAAGGAAGATATCAGGATCACGTTGTAGAAAATCCGCGTTATAGAAACGAAAGGCATCCATACAAAATTTGGCAAGAGGGCTTTTTAATTTTATTCATAACATGTTCAAGCTATACTTCGTTGTCAACGAAATCGAATCAACCTTGAAAATTTATGTACTAGGACGACTGTTTAACCCTTTATAGGGCAAATTTTTTTTTTTTTATTGTTATTGACAATACTTATTGTCAATAACAATAAATTAACCAAAGATCTTTTTTGACAACATTTTACGGTACTAAGGCTGACATTTCTATGGGCACTCATGGAAATATAGACCTTAAAGTGACTGGTTAATATATTAACCAATATCAACCTTTGCCCTATGAAGGGTTACCTAGTTATAGAAAACAGCGCTATAACAGGGAGCGTACTAGGAGGGTTTAGTGTAATGTAATTCCTATAAAGTCAGTATGCCGTGGAAAATAAAAGGTTGTGGAGCATTAATGTAAAGAACGATATCTGAATCCGATAAATAAAATTTACATTTTTTGCAGTTTGTCTGAAATGATTTCTTGTCAAAAAAGTAGTTTCACTGGTAAACTGGACTTAAACTTCACATGTTGCAAAATCCTTATAATATTTTTATTGTTTCTTGCGGTGATCTTTCGTTTATCTTAAATAAATAACCCAAGACTGTTTTACCACTTAACCCCCAACGTGAGATGATGAGATTTTTTAATGAGTGTGTTACAGTAAACCCCCCTATAACGTCCGTCCCCCTATAACGTTTGCGGCAGTTTTTTCCTATAACGTCAAATCCCCCTATAACGTACACATTTTAAAACGCTAAATAGAATTTTCATAAAAATATTT
>JAGXCT010036234.1:14122-59823 GCA_022495035.1 Philopotamus ludificatus
GTGGAACCTATCTGGACGTTATAGGGGGGTTTACTGTATTATTAACATGGCAAAAACTGTACATATTAAGTTGAGCGGAAAAATAAGATTCATAAGTTGTGTAGTGGTATACGTTATTTATTTTTTTATTTTTTTTAGTTTACATTGGATCTTTGAAAGTTGAAATAATTGAGAATTTGCTGCGATGTCCCAAGGAGGGTTGCTTTAAAAACTTTCGGAAGGAAAATCTCTTGCAAATGCATATAAAACACTACCATCCGGAGCTATGCAAATTCTTCGGCGACACACCCAACGTGGCGGACTTGGCGTACGCTCGCACCGTCGTCGAAGAGCCCACGACGCCCGTCAACAGGCCGCGAGAGAAACGTGCATCTGAAATGCAACACGCGAGGACCGACTTTGACTTGTCGGCAATCAAAGCGGAAAATTTAGACATGGACGGCATGGCCACTCCCTCGATGTACGACAACCGAATGAACATGTTCGGCGATCACAACGTCGTCGTTAAAAACGAACCGTGGATCGACGATAACGAGTGCCACGAGAACACGTGGCACGTCAGCAAATCGAAGACTCCGTCTAAATTGAAAGAGCAATTCGCCGGCGGCAACCTCCAACACATATCAAACAAACAGAAAAACTCGGCGAAAAGCTTTCCGTCGAAATCGAACATACTGGACGAGTTCAATCATTCTCATAAATCATATCAAGGTGAGGATAGCGATTTGTTTAATAAGCGAGATCAGAGTTATTATCCGACTTACGATTATACTCCGTATAAAGCGGTGGCGCCCACAGTCGTCAAAAGGTCGCACAAAAAGAAAGTGCCCGCCGTCGTCGATAATCCCGCAGTATGGAACATGTTGACGCCGGAGCACGACGAGTCCAGATCCAGCTTCGAAGTCTCCGATCGAGTCGGAATCAACGGCCGTCTCGTCGAGAATATCAAAAAGGAAGAAAAGGATGACAGCAATCAGTCGACAATAATCACCGAGAGTATGTTTTATATAAAATTAAACCTTGACTAACTCAAGAAATATTCTATAATGTGTTTTTTTTTATTTTAGCTGGAGAAAAGATTAAGATTGTTCATATGAAGAGAGAAGAAATCATTAACTGTCATTGTAGGTGAGAAATTTGTTTCGTATGTACTCCGGTAATATTTTTGGGTTTATATCTGGAGATAGTCCAGGCCAAGGTAAAATATGGAGATCAATATTCCAGAAAGTTCTTTCACAGAATCGATTTTTTTCGTTAGTCTATTTATTTCTGACACTGTTTTTAGACCCTTCGAACTTCATAAAAAAGAGGGTTTGGACTTATAATGGGATTAGTAAGAAAAATGCTATAAATGAATATGAAGCATTGAAACTATTCGATTGGTCCATAATGAGTTAATCTAAAATATAATTTACATTAGCCGATCTCGCTTTTTTCTAAAAACTGTCTGAAGGTATTGGTTTGAAGGCAAAATACAGTCAACCCTTCTATAGCGTTCAGATAGAGATCACGCTATAGAAAAAAACGCTATAAAAAGTTAGGCACCCATACAAAATTTGGGGTTAGGTTCTTTTAATTGTATTTTGCGATTTGAAGCAAATCGAACATTTGACCCATTTTTATATTTTCAATGACCTTGCAAAACGCTATAGGAGGGTCGACTGTACTCTTTTAGTCCATTTTTAACATCAACATAATGTATTAAAAATATTTCCATTTAAATAATGTATCAATCCGAAAAGATGATAGTCGGACGGAGCGATATCTGGAGAATATGGACGGTGATGAATTGACTTCCATCCGAAGTCGCTTTATTTTCTCTTGTAATTTTTGCTGTATCGGGAATTATCATACCTGAATCTTTGATAGCCATTGATATTTGCATTCTCGATTGGAGTAAAGTACCTATTTGTCATCTCCAGTTCTAAATTTTGCTAAAACAGTGTTTTGGATTCCATTTCCGAAAGATTCTCCATTTTCTTCCATACCTTTTCATTTTTTTTAAGATACTACTGAACAATCGACCGTGCGAAACCGAGATTGTTCACAATTTTTCAGTAGATTATTTTTGATTCCGGCACTCATTTCTAGTTTTTCCACTTTTGGGGTTATTTATGAAATCTAAATTTTTGACACTTGTGAACATTCAAATAATCCCTCAGTGCGCTATAAATGTTTTTAGTGGCAATCTTTGTAGCCTCTTTTTTTTAAAAAATGATAAAGCATCGAATTTGGAATAAATTCTTTATTTAGAAAAATGTATATTGGGAAGAATTTGAATTCTACAAATCACAATTTCCTCTTTCCTCACCAAAATAACACAAAATCTGACTTTAAAGGGCAGATGTTGTCAAATAAGGAATTTAGTCTAACAAGATCTTGACAGAACTTCCCGGTAGACCCAATACTACATACAGTCAACCCTTCTATAACGTTCAGATAGGGGCCACGCTATAGAAAAAAAAACGCTTTAGAAAGTTAGGCACCCATACAAAATTTGAGGTTTGGTTTTTTTTTACTTTCTTTGCGTTTTGAAGCAAATCAAACATTTGACCCATTTTCATGTTTTCAATGACAGTATCATTTGATAACAGTAGCTCGTGCCTACATGCGCGAGGGGGTATTGACCTCGCATATTTTCTTCCAGTTTATTCATTCGCAACAGATGGCATATTAGAATTACTAGAAAAATGTCGTAATTTTTACAAAATTATTGATAAAAATAATGTTCTTTTCGACAGATTCGGTGAAGAAGATGGATTGATGATTCAGTGCGAGCTGTGTCTCTGTTGGCAACACGCCATATGCCATAACATCGAGCGGGAATCGGAGGTAACCATCTTTCATATTATATAATATTTAATTGTCACTGATAATAATAAAATGTATTATTCGTTTCCGCAAGGTGCCGGAGAAGTATATCTGCCGCATATGCCTGAATCCGTACAGAGGAAGACGATCGCAAAAGTATCTCAACGATCAGGATTGGCTTTACGAGGGCCGCCTGCCCAGAATCTCCAGCACCCAGCATCCCACCGACGTGCAGCGATCCAATCTGCTGCGGAAAAGTCACGAGCTCGCCGCCAATCTATTGCAATTGAAAGATTTAATGCACTCGTTGAGATGCAAGATGGAGGTCGCCGAGTAAGTATATATCCGTTTGATCGTCGGCTCCGATTTGTGTCGTTCTAATCGTATGCATATTGCAGGAAGAAGGATCATCCGAAGCTGTATCTCTGGTCGAAGCCGTGGGAGCACAACGCCGACGCCGCAGTCGATAAGAGTTTCAAAGATTTGAACGGAGAGAGTGTGATGGATTCGGTCGTGATGAAATCTGAAATCATGCCGCAGGACGTCAACGCTATTAAAATCGAGAGCGGCGATCTGATGAACATTGAGAGCAGCATCGATTTGATTAAGGAGTCGATCGAGAGCACCATCGTAGACGGCGACATCGATCATCTCGCTATGGACGTGCCGAACGTAGACGTGTTCGCTTCTAATATTCTCGATATTAAGAAGAGCGACGACATCAAAGTTGAGCCCGACGATATTGGATCTGACGTCAAATGCGATCTGGCCAACGGTTCGTCTCCGACCAGTTTATTTCCAAATTTGCTCGCGAGTCCCGGAGGCACTTCGCTGGATCTACCTCTGACCAAAACCGATCTGGAGACACTCGTCAAAACAGTTCAAAGTAATTATTTATTTTTTATCTAAACTATCAACCCTAATAAAGCGCTCCCTGCTATAGAGCTCCGTGTATGGCAGTCCCTCCTATAGTAGCAAATTTTGTATGGGTGCCTAGTCTTCTATAACGCGGTCTTTATATCACCGCTATAGAAGGGTTGACTACAATGTTTTTTTATTTGCTGATATCGTCATATTGATTTTTCAGTGGCAGTGCCTCAACCTGAAGCCGCGATAGAGCCGTCGGATTGTAGACTCCGTCTTCTGCAATATATAGAACGAACCCAACACTTGCTAAGCGCTCGGTTGGATTCGATCGAAGCCCAGATCGCCGGTAATTTCCATTTTATCGAAATCGAGCCGTTTATATATTCCGGTGTTTAAAACGACGCTTTTTTGTTTCAGAATTGGAATCTCAAGATCCCCTGTTAGACGAAGAGACGCCGGATAACTGTCCCAGAACAAAAGAAACCATTCAAATGCTACTTAGAGATCTTGCTACCCTCGAAGAATTGGGTACTATATGTTAGTTTTATGTTTTTTTTTTTTTGTATTATATTATTTTCAGCAATTTGAAACTACATGTTAAAAGTGCTTCACGCTCGAATTCACGTCTACAATATGGCATTCCTGATAAACATTCTCATGTGTAATAACGAACATCAATATATGTTATACTAAATTGATAATCACTCTGATAATTTAATTGTAACCACTCTCTGTGTGATGTAGAATGTAAATAAAAGATAAATGAAAGAATATCATACATTTTTTTATAAGAATTGTGTAATTATTATTGTATGAATCTGTAATCATAGAAATACAATTTTTGAAAATATTTATTTTTGTTTACCTTAACAACCCGATTTTTTATCATATTTTTTTATTTTTAGATTAAATATCCTGTTTAAAACGGATAATTGATAATTTAAAATCAAAATCTTATATTTAACCTAACCGTGCAGATGCCGTGCAGGGTATACAGGTTTTACACATCAAATTGGATGTTTTGCAAATCAAATTGGACGTTTTACAAATCAAATTAGATACCTCATTGTATTTTATAAAAAAGTTGTACATTCATAATATATACCGCCAGTGTGAATATAATATTGAAGAGGTATTTTCAAAAATTTAATTTTCTGCAAGGAATTTGTTGGCGGATCCATCAAACTGTCAAAATTTAGAAAACGTGATAAATGAGTCTGTTGAAAATGTCACTTCTTTAAATTGCTTTAAATATTTCATGAACATGTATATGAAATTACCTGCAGCCGCTGCAAAAGAATATTTGTGAAATAATTGTTATCTACATATCTTTTTTATTTATTTAAAATTGCATAATATGTATATGTATTATGAATGTACAACTTTTTCATAAAATACAATAAGATATCTAATTTGATTTGAAAACGTCCAATTTGATTTGTAAAACGTCTAATTTGATTTGCAAAATGTCCAATTTGAAGTGTAAAACCTGTATTGTGGACCCCAAGTTTTTGATTTTTCTCAAATAACTCTTTTAATATAAATCCTACACTTCATGAACTTTTTGTATTTGTCTAAAAAAGTCTAAAGAATAAAACTTATAAATAATTATTGTCTGCAATTGTGAAAAAACATAAAAACAACAATATTCGCTGCTGTTGCCACCCACACAATGTTTTTTCTCGCTCGCATCCGGTAAGATGTGCCAAGTGCGAGTGACACGTGCTGCGAGAGCTCATGAATAAATATTTTTATTCTTTGAATAATCTATTTAAAAAAAATATGTCAAGATATTTCCGATATATGCCGTGACAGACGGGGGGGGGGGGGAAATAACTACGTTTATTAAAATAATCTGATGCTCGCCGATCAGAAGAAACGGTCATCTTTCTCTGAAATTTAAAATAATAATTAACAATTAAATAATCCTTCCTTAAATCCAGTATTTAGGACTCTTCATCGCAGCTCCGATCAAAAATTAATCCCGATCTTAAACAAATTATAAATCATCATCATTGGACCAATAGCCCTTCTTATTGTAAGGCCTTCGTCTCATCCATCACCCTTACTTACATCACACGTGAGTGTGGAAATTGGACCGTTTCTGCTTGACGCGTATATGCATCAACGCGCATGACGTGGTTAAAGTCCAAAGTAGCACCGGTTTGCCAGCATGGCTCTTTTCGTACTACCAAATTGGTTTCATTATTATTTGGGCTCTTGGATAATCACGTACGATTCTTCTCGAGTTACCTTACAGAGAGGAAACAATATGTGACATGACTCCCAAACGTTGTGTGCTTACAATACACCTTCCAGAATTCCGCAGGGGTCAAATTTAGGACCTTCATTATTTATTTTATTTATATATGTTATTCATTCATTCTTTAATTGTAAATTTTCACTTTTCGCAGACGATTTAAAAATATTTCGATCCGTTACTTCGACGGAAGATGCCCTTTGGACATTGATTCTTTGCACGATTGGGCAATATTAAATCGTCTTCCATTAAGTATTGGAAAATGTCAAACAATGACATTTTATGGATTAAAGGAGCCCAACATCTTTGATTACAGACTTGGGAACGTAACTCTTCCTAAGCTATCGTCTGTTAAAGATCTGGGTATTCTGTTTGATTTTAAGTTAAAATTTAGTTTACATGTATCGGACGCGTGTATGAGATCGTCAAGAATGTTGGGCTTCGTCTTGAGAAATTCTCACCACATACGTAGCACCTTAGTCATACGAGTGCTATACGATGCATTGGTTCGGAGCTTGCTCGAATCAGGTTCCATTATATGGGCGCCTTATGACACCTCGAATTCCCTCACATTAGAGAAGATACAGGAAAAATTTCTTGGGTATCTTTACATGAGGGAGTTTGGATTCTACCCAAGTTTATACCCCAGCGCATGGGTACAGGGCTGGCAGGGGTATGTAACCCTCGAGAAAAGAAGGTCGATTTACTTGGCAAAGCACTTCTTCAAGCTGTTGGTTGGCTCAGTACATAACCCCCTTGTACTGTGCGAGTTGCTTTTATGCGTGATTGGCGACCTAGGTTATTCTGTAATGCCAATTACGCATTGTTTTTTTTATGAAAAATACATAAATATCCTTGTACAGTTCCTCATTGAGACCCCCCTCATTGATTCACCGTCATTGAACACAGCTACAAATATTTTTCTCAGAAACCTTCTCTACGGGATATTGAATTTATCTTTTGTTATTAATGAGCCGAGATATACAAGTTCCTGGATGGCTTCAAAACGGTACTTGTCAACTCTTAAGTGTTCAAAGATTGGTCCTTGGCATACGGATATGTTTAATAGAAAATGTCATGTTTGACATTTTCTACTTACTTTTGTACCCAGGATGAAGCTGTGTCAGACCGGTCCGACACAGTTCCATCCCTTGCCATCCACCCACATCGCATATACTGGCTCAGAGCCGATTCAATCGTTGCAACAAAAGCAATTTTTTTCTTGAAGCGCGTGATGTTAAAAATAAATCTATTATTTATTAGGGGAGAAGGGGAGGGAAAGTAGCTTTGCTCAACTCTCTTAAGGTTGATGCAAAACGAACAAATGCCCTGAAGCAAATTACATTGCTGACCAGATCCATGTGTCCGATTGGGCCAATAAGGATACTGCATCGCCCAGCACGGATTAGTTTGTGACGCACAATCTCCAGATAAGGACAGGACCACAGAGCGTGACTGTAATCTTGCCAGATGAACCCACACCAGCAATGTGGAGATGCTACAAGGTTAAACTCTTTAAGTTTAGCCCTGAAATTACCGTGGCCAGTCAGAAATTGACTGACCCAGAAGTCTGGGAAGAACCAGCTACAGTTAAGCCTGGCTCTGATATTGCGAAAGAAGAGATAGGTGGTCCGCCCTTTGGGGAGGAATCCCACCTCTCCTGCCACTGATCAAGAGCCGATTCGCGGACGCGTGATTTTAAAGTTGCCACAGATTCGCCCTCGATTGGGCAAATTGTAGTGGCGCCGACGACAACAGGACATTTTCTACTTAATGGACGACGATTTAGTATTGCCCAATATTGCAAAGAAAAATAAAATAAATAATAATGGTCCTAAATTTGACCCCCGCAGAATTCCGAGAACCCAAAATTATGTAGTTTCAAAATGAGTCTAGCAAAATTGACTCACCAATATACCGGTCACAGCTATCGTCAGAGTGACTCCAGTGGACCGGTCATGTGAAAGAGATGCGGGACAGTCAGCCGCCCAAAAGGCTCATAATCAACAAGTATTCCTGTCCCCAGAGGAAAGGAAGACCAAGGATGAAGTGGTTGGATTATGCATAGCGGGACGCTGAGCGATGTGGTTCAACGTCCCGCATTATCTGCGACTAACATATAAATAAAGATACATTGACGAGACCATGAATTTATTTATTTATTATAATTATATATTATTTATTATTAAAAAAATGTCGATGTACATATTCTATCGTTTAATATTCAATTTCTCGGGGGCTCAAATGGTTTTATATCGTGTTGATTTTCGTTTATGACGCCGATACGCATTACACCACCGGAGTTGATGTCATTGGCCATCGCCTGTGTCAGACAAATTTTCACAAATTCGACTGCATCCTTCTCAGCCAAGCCAGTTCTTACGGGTTCTTGCGCCATAGCTCCAGAACTCGAACCGGCCCTTTCATTGTTCTTGGACAATATCTTAAGCTTATCGTACAGATGATCCACCAAACCCATTATTAATTTGGAACCGCTACCATCGATTGCGACAAACTGCCTCAATATAACCCCATCAATAGTAATTTGATAAACTTGACCTTTAGAAAATTATAAAATGATTCATTATTTTTTAAACAGATCTAAGCTTGCACAATAATGTGATACCTTTTTCAAATTTATCCCATCCACCGATGATAAATGCTGCTCGGTTTTTATTAAGGTATACATTTCTCTGAAACATATTTGCGACCATTTCAACAGTAATTTCATAACCATTATTTATCAACATTTCTGAAATTTATATCATTAATATATATTTGTTCAACTTAATCATTAACAACATACTGAGGCATACGTACTAATCTCTTCGATGACATGATTTTCTATTTTCTGTGTAAATGAACACTCTCCGGTATGGCAACAAAAAATGGCATCGGTGATTCGACTTATCTTATTAGCTAGGTTATTTGTAATATACTGATCACCGCAGTCCAGAACTGTGGTAGTGCGAGTATCGGCTCCGATTACTACACCTCCGTTGTATTCCACGGCCATAATTGTTGTTCCGGTTCTTGTATTGTTGAGAAACATTTTTGACTCGTAAATTCGCTTTAACAAATGTATAAAATAACCCAACGCCGACAATTGCGTTACAATGCTAAATCATTATCTTCCCACAACTGATAAGCCCGTAACTGATAAAATATTAACATTATATGAATAAAAAATGTATCGTTATGGCCAAATATTTTAGTTGTATTCAGAATTTCAATAAAAAAAATAAAAAAAAACAGATTCATAACATAAAACCTAGTCTCGTTCTTCGAAAATATTTTTTTATTAGACTCCCCCGTTTTGTTTCATAGAGTAATGGAATTGTATCGGTATTTTTAATTTGGCCATAACATCGTTTTAATTAACTCTGAGCTTAAAATTCTTCTATTTCCTGTGTGGATTTTGCTTCATCCCTCATTCTTATTAATGAGGTTTCAATGGATAAAGTAGGCATTTAAATTATGATCATTATCATAGGCGCAACAGTCCTATTGTAAAGCCCCGGCCTCATCCAACACCCTTCTCCATTTTATTCGGTCTGCCGCTACGTCGCTCCATCTTCTGGTAAGTTTCAATGATGCAGTATCCCTCGGTACACACTCCAACCACCTCAGCCTTGGTCTTTCTTTTCTCCGGGGACAGGAAGGCTTATTAACCATACGCAGCTGACCCGAATCCTTGACGGATATACGGAGTCTGGCCCCTCCTTGACAGCTCTGACCAGTATATCCTTGTATCAGTACAGCTCCTCGTTGCTTCAGATACGCCATTCCCCATCATTAAATACGGCTTCAAATATTCGTCTCAGAATTCTCCTCTCCAGGATGTCCAGTTGTCGCTCATCTTGTTTTGTCAATACCCAACTTATGTATGTTAGGACGGGCCTAATGACAGTCTTCTAGAGCTTAATTTTGGTCTTCTTTAAGAGGAATCTCGAGCGTAAATGCTTTTGAAGTAGTACCGGTTTGCAGCATGGTTCTTATTTGTACTTTCAATTGGTTTCATTGTTATTTGTTATGTGAGCTGAGATATGTAAATTCTTGGACGGCCTTAAAGCTGTACTTATCGATACTCAGGGGTTCAATGGTTCGTCCTTGACATATGGGCATGTATTTTGTCTTGGATTCGTTGATCTTTAGTCCCATACCAATTGTCACTCTCACTATTCTAGCATGCATCCTTGAGATCTGACCACAATGTCTATGTCGTCCTCATAGGAAAGAAGCTGCGCCTATTAAGAAAGGTGCCAGTTGTTTCCACGCCGGAGTCTCTTATTACATCTCCGAGTGCTATGTTAATCAATAAAGATCCTAGAGCGTCACCCTGTCTCAAACCGTGGTGTATCAAATTCTTCAGATAACTCACTTTGCATCTGACCTCAGATATTGCAAGCCTTACCATATTTATAAATTTTTGAGGAATAATACTCTTCATCGCCTCATATAGCTTAAGCCTGTAAACTGTGTCGTATGCGGATTTGAAATCTATGAACAGGTGGAGCGTGTTAATGTTGAATTCTCACGTTTTTTCCAAGATTTACCGTAAAGAGAAAATTTGGTCAGTCGTTGACCTTCCGGGGCGGAATCTGCATTGATATTCCCCTATTTTTTTGTGTGTATTTCGAGTCTTTGGTATAGAATATTTAAATTTTGATATTCTTCAAATATTTTTTTTTCGAAACAAATGAATTACAACTCAGCCATTTTGTTTCATATAGTAATAGAATCGTATCGGTATTTTTTAATTTGGCCATAACATTGTTTTTAGTGCCCATCTCTCAGCAAATATCAATGAATTCATAATGTCGTAGATCAATTAATGCAAATCATCGGTATATCATGATCGACCATTTTTATTATTCATCTAAAATTAATTATTTTTAACTTTTAAAACCATAAAACCAATCCGTTATTTCATTCTTTATACTCTATCATAATAAACACTATGAAATTAAAAAAAAACATTAAAGTTTTCTTAAGTTTAGAATGCTATTAAAACATTCACAGCCATCTTTTTGGATAAAACCGTTAGTCTCGTGTTTAAAATTAAGCAGATAATAAATAAAAATAATAATCACCATAACATTCAATTTATTATTTCTGGGATATTATAAAAAAGATCAAAAAAACATATATGCACATAATTAGCCGCCTCTTTTGATGGTGACCGGTTCGTATTTAAGCAGTTCTTCTCCGAGAAAGACTCTGCGTTCGATGCCCTGTTCAGTAATGATGCCTATGCGTATAACACCGCCTGATGAACCGTCGCGAGACATGGCCAGCATTAACGAATTCTTCACCAGATCAACGGTGGATTCTTTATTCATACCAGGTTTATAATTAGCATCAACGTAACCATAAATATACGACGATCCAGAGCCGCCAATCGAGATCGGTTGACGAACGCACATACCGCCGATCGGAACAGAGTATACTTGTCCTAAAAAATGAAATAAACAATCAAAAACACGTATTATATTAATTAAAATATATAAATCGAGATTACCTCCTAGACGTCTATCCCATCCGCCAACAATTATTCCAGCAGTAAGGGAATCACGATAGTTATAACACAGCTCCCGGAAAATTGAAGCGCCAGTAGCGACGGAAGGCTCTTCCTCGAGTTCATACCGCAAAAGACCTAGTATTAAAAATTAAATAATTAATTCATATTCATTAATATGTACATAACAACGTAAAATGATGACTCACTTAAATTGTATTTGACGACGTCTGCGATAGCTTGCGTATCAGCAGCGGATCCGGAACGGCAGCAATATATGTAATCGGTGATTTCGGTCAATTTATCTGTCACACGGTTCGCAATGTACGCGCCCATTGTTGTGCGAGAATCAGCGCCGATTACTACGCCCCCTTCAAACTCGACGGCCATAATAGACGTCCCGGTGCTGACTTCCTTGTTGAGAAAGTCAGCCTCATTGGAATAGGTACTGGACAAGCCCTCGAAGTCACGCATTTTGAACTGATTATCTATAATATGAATGAAGCAAATATTATTAAGTCATATGTAAAAAAAATATATAGTATATCTGATTAATTTCATATGAATACTATTATATTAAATATCAGGTTTAAATGACGAATTGTGCTGAATGAATGTTATCGGACCAATTGGAATGATAATAATATTTCATATTAATTTCTAATGGATTATTAACACTATTAAGCATAATTTAAATAAAAATATGTACATATTTATCAATATTGGGAATAACAAATCGAAAATTACATTATTGGAACGAAGATGACTGGCAGTCCGATGACAATTGCAGGTTAAGTGCAACCAACTTAACGGACGATTCGCCGGCGTTGTGGTCCTAACGCTCATTATTACGGCCCAAAAAAATAATAAATAATAAGCATTCATAAATGCACTACAGTGTACTCTCGATTATCCGTGCATGGATTATCCGGTTTGCGGGTTATCCGTGCCTAGAAAATATTTTGATTGATTTTTTTCTAATATGATTATAAGACCTTGCATTAATGAATTGCGATCTTGAATATGCGCGTTGTTTAGGTGAAATACGCATAGGGACACACAGAAACGTCATACCATTAATTTCGATATTTATTGCCCATATTCGTCAGCTCTCGGGACTTCGTTTGTTTAAAAATCTAATTTTCACGAAATCTTCGTGCCTTCTTCAAATGTCTTTCGTAGTTTGTTTATTCAGTTCCTTTGCTTCCTAGCAGTGAAGAAGTGCGTGTCTTTACAGAGAGCAGATTTTTTCATTACACACGTATGTTTGATTATTTTCAATTTCTATGTCGAATTTCAATAATATTTGCAAAGAGAAAATTTGCAATCTGATCAAATTTATAATGCAGATGAAACTGGCTTGTACTGGAAGTGCTTACCAACAAAAACGCTAGCTTCGATGAGTGAAAAGTCGGCTCCTGGACATAAATCGTCTAAAGAAAGAATAACTGTTATGTGTTGTGGAAATGCATCAGGAACTCATAAAATGAAACTTTTGGTGATTGGAAAAGCAAAAAAACCACGATCATTTAAGGGAACTGAAATATAAAATCTTCTCGTCGATTATTATGGTCAGAAAGGGGCATGGATGGACAGGGAAATTTTCGAAGATTGGTTAAAAAAGAAACGGGTCCCAGAAGTGCGATTATTTTTTTGAGAAAAAATAAAGAGTTGCCACAAGAAACCAGTTTGTTACTAGATAATACTCCTTCTCATCCGAATGAAAGCATATTGAAGACAAACGATGGACTTATGATTACAAAATTTTTTGCCCCCTAATTATTTACATCACTAGTTCAACCACCCATGGACCAGGTGTTATATCATCAATGAAACGTCTTTATCGTCAAAACTTCTGAAAACTCTTGTCGAGGGGAAGATGATAATCGATCAATTTTGGAAAAAAATGACGGTATTGGATGCTATACATGGGATAGCACAATCTTGGTCAAAGTAAAACTCCAAAGTAACACTCGTTCGATCATGGAGAAGATTCTTCCTGACGCATAGAAAACAGATTTAATGGATTCGAAAGAGATAAGAAGAAAATTTTGTATCTGAAATGTGTGGATTGTGGGATTTTTTTTTTTTTGAAGACGCGTATATAGAAAACGTAGAAGGTAGCTCCAATCATGGTTAAATGATTCAGGCTTTGAACATATGGACGATCCTAATATCGTTTCTCTTATTTACTCAAGAGGAAGAAAATGACATTAATACTATAAGCGAAGAAGATACCAGTAGTCATGAAAAGGCATTGAATTGTATTGAAACATTGCTAGATTACGCCGAACAAAGGGGAACTGACTATAATAATGTAATAGCTTTAAGAATATTTCGAAGTGAAATAAGGCTCGATAAAAAAAATCTCAAAAAACAAATGAAATAACAGATTTTTTTTAATTCATTAATGCATAATGCTATATTTTTAAGTTCGTATATATGATAAAACAATATATTTTTACTTATTTGTTTGTGTTTTCTTGATAAATAATGAATATAAAAATAATGTGTTAACAATTTGTGCTTTGTATATGATATTATATTCGAAAATAAAATAAAAAATTGATGATTCGGATTATCCGTGTTTCTCGACTATCCGTGATCATCCTCCCCAGCATTAACCCGGATAATCGAGAGTGCACTGTATTTAACAAAAGGTTCATATTATTTCGATAATGTAAATTAGCGGCGATTGGGCAAAGTTAGTAGTCGGATTGGTGTTCGACGAAAACTATGAATTCCGGGAAATCTTTACATCACTGGCCAGGGGATATGTAATTAAATGAATTATTTATGTAGGTAATTGGGGTGTTGGAATTAATCAATTTAATGCTATCTATCCTTCGTTGAATAAATAATTATAAACAAATAATAAAAATTTCAAACCAACCGAAATAATATTAAAAAATTAACCAGTGTTGTGGTTTGACACTGGGGGAATATTAGTGTGATAGACTTATTCCGCTTTCATCTTTAGAATTTTTACTTGCAGAGGCGGATTTAGCACTTGAGAGGCCCCAGGCGCAATTTAATTCTGAGGCAACCCTCTAAATATTTTTACCACTCTTACAAAGGCAAAGACCAAAGTTAATATGCCACTTAAATAATAATAAAATAATTACACCCTAAAATGTTCATTCTAGGAGCAGTTTATTTTTAATTTAATAAAAAAAATGTTTTTTTTAAATGTTGGGTTTGTCAGATTTTGTCAACAGTTTGTGGGCTGCCATAAAATGAATGGCGGGCCGCAATTTACAAATATTTATTAATTTCAGAAAAAATATGGGGCCTCCTGGGGTCCTAGGATCCCTGTATGTATTGCGAGGGCCCCTGTGCATTGCGTCGTTTTATCCTAACCTGGAAACATGTCATAGCTAGCGTTATTCATTTGTCAATTTAATTTAGGAAATATTGCTAAATTACTAATTATTTTTGTACTGAAAATTTTTTTTTAAAAAAATCGTTTTGATAGCTCAACTTTGAGGCCCCTTAAATTATTGAGGCCCCGAGGGGAAATCCCAATAAGTAATCCCGATAAGGAAATTTCGATGAGCAATGGCTTGTATTTTAACATATACAACAATGAAATTAAATGTATTGAACTTAATAAGAAACTATTTTCACCTACAAGGCAAGGTCAATATGGCAAGATTGTGCGGCGCACACAGACACCGGAGAATGGCGAAGAGTGGCACCAAGAGGGAAAAATTGAATATTTAATAAATATAAATTAATTTAAATTTCTTTTCTTAAAATAATAAAAAAGATTAAAAGTTCATAATTTCCTTTCATGAATTTTTTTTATTGTATAGGCCCCAATTAAAGTTCTGCACACAGGCGCCGGACAGTGTCGGCGCGGCCCTACTACGAGGTGAACATAAAAGCTTTAGTAGCAAAATTTTAGATTTTTAAAAAACAACTGCTAACAAATAATGCCATCCATTTTAAATGACTTTAATATTGAAAATGAAGATTTTTAAAAATGAAATATTACTTTTTGTAAAACAGTTTTCTAGATTACAGATAAAAAATAATTTTCTAAGTTCCCTTTTTCACAGATAAAATACAGATGAAATAAAAAAAGGTAATTTTGTTTCTCTAAACTTTCTGAACATGTCGATAAAACAGGATGAATTTTTCTCTATAAAGGAATGGTGGGTTTTCAATAGATGGCGAATAGTAGTTAAAAATCTATGTCTATATTAATATAATTTTGATAATAATTAACAATTGGAATAAAAAATATTCATCAGTA
Source organism: Philopotamus ludificatus (assembly GCA_022495035.1). NCBI lineage: Eukaryota > Metazoa > Arthropoda > Insecta > Trichoptera > Philopotamidae > Philopotamus > Philopotamus ludificatus. The sequence goes on from JAGXCT010036234.1 coordinate 29,837, forward strand.
ATATTTTTGGAAGTAGTCTGAACGATTTTTTGGAATAGCGTTTAGCTCTTTTGCTTATTTAATATTTATCGTCACAATGTTGTCAAAACGTCGTCCTTTTGTGTTTTTTTTCAACTAAGGAAATATGAAGATAGTAATTTCCGTCGAATATAGAGGCTAAAGATTTAAAGCGGTGTCATTTTTAGCCAAAAACCATTTTCTCATTTTCCATTTTTTCACAAATAAAAATAAATGATAACTAACAATATGGCTATGCGTATAACCAATGTCAAGATACGTCAGTGACAATTAAACTAGCCAAATTAAAATAAAAAACTATTTTAATAACATACAAATAATATAATAATAAAAATAATAACGATACCAGAAATATATAGCTCGCGCCAGATTTAAAAGCAGGTGTTTCTCGTTCCCGTAAATATTCTAGGAATTGAAAAAAAAGGAGAAACCGGCTGTTCCTTATTTTTTTAAATATCGTACCTACGGCACACAACGTTATAATTTTATTTAATACGTGTTAAATATAATATGATCTATATAAATTAAATATCGGACCAAAAAAAATGCCATAGAGAACAGATTATATAAAAATATTTAACCGTCATTTTATAGAGATGTCCTTGTAGGTATTAGTCCTTTTTATAATGGAAACGGTGACATGGTATTTTGGCGGTAGTCCTTTTTCTTGAATAGGCGTTTGCCATTTGCCAAGGGATTATGCGAACCATCAAAAAAAATGAATGAATGAATATTTTTATAATGTGGATAACATGTGTCTGAATTAAATTTTAATATATAATAAATAGTAAAGCCAAGCATAGTTTGGAAATTGGTACGGTTAATGCTTAACGGTAAATCGTAGCTTTCACGTTCTTTTTATGCAGTTTTTTTTTTAAAAAAAGGATACAAAAACGTTCTTTGTATAAAAAAACTTGAAACAAAAATGAGAATGTCCTTCGCCGAATGTTAATAATAAATTAATACCTCTATATTCAACAGATTTGATATACGTTTTAACATTAGTCAGATTTTTCTTATATTCGTTCCTTCCATCCTTATTTATTGTGGAAATTGTTATTTTCCGAATTCTTTTAAATAGAGATTTACTGCAAATTAAAAACTAGTACTATTCTGTTACTCCTTGAGAGCTTTCGAGATAAATACTGATGCGGAACATTGAAGCTAAAGATAAAAGACAAAAATTTGGAGTCAAATTATGAAGAAAAATATACATGTGAATTTCATTTTGGTTTTGGACAATATAAAAATGACACAAAAACATCCATTATACTAAAAATAGTTCTTATGAAAATAAGAATATATTCATCAGATTTGATATACGTTACATTTTGCCGCCAAAAAATGTTTTAATTTTAGTCAGATTTTTTTAAATTACCTCCTAACCCTAAAAGAGATTTACTGTAAATTAAAAAATTGTACTAGTTTGTTACTCCCCTAACGGCAAAGCTAGACATACAAAAAATGGAGTGTAATTTTGAAGAAAAAATATTCTTATAGATGTTCTTATTAGTTTTGGACAATTTTTGGAAGACTTTTTAATAAAAAAAAAACACAGCTTTATTCGCAATAAAGAAATTAGAATTAGAAAGTCAAATTCACTAGAGCTTTCTGCTTAAAAGAAGTGACGCCACGAGAGAGAGATAATGCTCAAAGAATTTAGCAAAATCATTTTATTATCCTTTCGGTTTTCGTTCCAGTACAATTAAAATATACATTTGAGTCCGGTTCTGTTGTTTTGGAAAAACAACGTTTTTATAGTGATAATTTTCTAAACGTTTTTTTTAATGATATGAACCGTTATATCTTATAGAATCAGCTCCGGAATTTCATTCCGACAATAAAAACATAAACGCAAAAATACCGTTATTTTTTTTTATTGAACCGGAAGTAATTAAATAAAAAAAATAACGGTTTAAAACGTGTTTTCCAAAATAAAGAACTCGTTCTGGGGAAAACTCTGACAAGATTTTTTGGTCAAAAACAACGCCGTTGTGATTGGCCATTGGCTTCCATATTCGTCGGACTTGGCGACATTTTTCTATTCCCAAAAATGTAAAAAATAAAATAAAGATTTTTTTTGTTATTGTAAGAATATTAAAGAGATAAAAATGGAATCACTGAAGGAGCTAAACGCCATATCCAAATTGCGTTCCAAAAATACTTCAAAGGATGGAAAAAGCGCTGACGGGCATAGATTTGAAGAGCACATAATTTTTTCCGCATATTTTTTTTAACATTTTTACAATTTATTTGTAAGAATTTCAAATCACGTTGCTTTTCGCTTACAATACGAATGCATGTGCATAATTCTTTCATTCTTATATTATTTATTTTTTTATTGAAAGATGATTTTGCAGATTCTGGAGTGTTTGTAAGAAATTAGCCATGCCCCGTCAGACCGCATCTACGCTAAACGGTCTTTAATGCAATGTGTGCATTCGATAAATATTTTTGTGTGGCGGAGTTAGTTGCATTTATTCGTATGCCGATTTTTTCCCTTGAAAAATCCAGAATCAAAAATTGCCATATTTGTTGTATGTGTTTAAAAAAATCGAATCGAGGGTGACTTTTTGCCGCTATTGAATTTGTATGGTGGGTGTATTGTTGAAGACGCGACATGAAGGAATCGTTGAATGGAAGCTATTGTCGCGCAACCGTCGTCTCGATGATTGATGATTGATGAATGCGATCAGATCGCTCTCGTAGGTGTTTCTTTATTGATTAAATACCATTTATCGGCAATGACTATGGCGTGCGCGATGCGTTCGCAATTTTTTGCAACTCGAAAAACTCAAAATGGGATTATCCTTCAATATATTATATTATCTGCCACTCGATGTAAATAATTTATTCAACGATTGATAGTCTACGCCTGCTTTTTTAATCGCAACACTATTCGTACTCGTCCAACACCTCGGCCAATACATTGCCGCGAATAATTTATCCCGTGCGCCCACCGGTTATAAATGGGACGTATGAGATTTATATAAACCGATGAAAAAAAATTGATAGAAAAAAATACGGGTAGTTTTTAGGGGTTACTTTGAGGTTGCAACAAAGCGTGCTCGAAGTGTGCCGGCCAAGCCATTGTGCCCGCCCCTGGAAAGCTGCGCGAATCAACCCGAAAAAACATGAATATGAAGCATGGCGCACAATGCGTACCCACCATTTGTAGAAAATGGACACTTTTTATGGGGGCAGATCAGATATCGCCAAACGTTTCCGTCGAAACGAATTTATTTTAATTCATTTCCCTCTTTTGACAGCCGATTTTGCGTTAAAAAATCGCTTTGGGCCTAAATAGAAAATGTAATTGATCTTATGTTGGCAGCACTGAAAGTGCGCGCCGCCATTTTATATGCGATACATAACCAACAAAAATTATAGCTGGCATTGAAACAATACGCTTCAATGAACAATAAAATATTGATTGTTAATAATAAATAACAATGGCTGAAATTCATTATGTTTTAAAAAATGCAATAAGTGTACAAAATTCGACCATATCGAAAAATTTTATAAAAAATCCAATGATTATATTTAAAATTCGGCATTTTATTATTCTATAGCATATAAATATATCTAAAAATGAATGACTTTAACTTAATTTATTTAAATAAAAAAGAGTTTTTTTAAGTTTACATTGATGCGTCTGGCTCTTTTACTTAATATCTTCTGCAATCATTAAAGTCTAACAATCATTTATAATAACAATTCATAAAAAAATATTTAGAATGTCCAGTTGTCAAAATTTTTATATGAAATGACGATATTTTCCAGTATTTTTGCGATAATTTCGTGGCTTATAGCTGAAAATCTTTTATTATCTGAGTTTGTTTTATCATTCGTTACTTTTCTTAGTAAACTTTATAAAAAAAACTCATATTTTATAATGGGAATCATTTTTTTTTTACAAAATAGGATCGTAGTTTTCTTAAAAATAACTAATATTGACGCCTGTAATTAATTATTACAATAAAATATATGAATAAATGAATATTACCGCGTTTTAGATACGTTTAATAAAAAGATTGGCGACTTCTGCCGCCTACACGAATCGTTTTGCCTTTTTTCCCCGCTCTCGACCGATTGTTAGGTTCTTATTGTGCCGTGGATTTTTGGGGGATAGATTACTTATGTACTTTTTCAATTTTTTTCCCCTGGTCGATGGCCATCGAAGGTCAGTTTTTAGCCGAATTATAAAACGAAATTCCCCCAGGGTCTATGTGTGGACAATGACAAAAAAAAAAAAAACGAACGCACGTCCTGCCCGATTCACAATGGCTATTTACACTGCGCAGTATTTCCGTACCTTTTATCCAACCCAAAAAATTACAATACATATCAATAAAAATGATATATTATGAAATGTGTTAGAATCGTATGCAATTAAATATTTCGCGAATAATATGAATATAATTTTTAAAAGCAACAATCTAATAATTTAGTTTTTTTATTTATTTTTTTTTATTTTTTTTTTGTTTTTTTCATGGTATTATCAGGTTGTGCGATCGTATGACCGTGATATTTGATATTTTTTTACGGTGACCGCGTGCCGGTGGTAAGATGAAACGTTATTTTATTTCATGAATGAATTTTTATCCTCGTCCCCAAAAAAAGGTATGGATTCATGGTCAATTAGCCATTTCAGCGTGTTCTTTCATACTTTTGAGTAATTCGAAATGGCACTGGATTTTATCCCCACGATCGAATGATACTTCTGGGGTCCATCTGGATCAATCCGGCCATGTGTGAGTACAGTGTTAATAATTTATGTCCAGTTGTGTCCAGCCTGGACAATGGGGTGTGTCGGCCATCATTGCGGAAACGCAATAACACAGAGGAAGTACGTAAAGGGAATGAAATAAATTTACAAAAATCAATCATCATGCACTGTATATAATGAAGCAGGGGTGAAAATTTTATTTTAATAAGCGTTGTTATGGCCAAAAGCAAAAATATATTTTTATTTAATTTAATTACAATTATAAAACATTAAATATGATTATATTATTCGTATTCTATGATTTATTATAATTATAATTCATGCTACAACAATTGTTCAATTAATTATTCGAAATGACTAGGACAATAAAAAAGTTGATATGACCTAATTAATAACCTAACTAATATGCGGCTAGATTCAAAATGGCGTCAATTTTCACGAATCAATAAAAATAACAATAAATATTGATATTTCTGTCTATTTCTAATTAAATTGGGATATTCTTTATTTCAACAGCCCTGAATTTTAGATGGACGCTGTATAGGGTGTGCCGAGAGATTAATAGTAATTTAGAAAGCTCCCACCTATTGCTATTGTTGAAGCTTTGTTATTTTTGTAGACCCAGGGCAGATTTTAACCCCCAGGGTTAATGAAAAACCCCACACATCCTCCACAAATCATACCGGATCAATACGATTTTGAGACAAGTCTCGATAAACCCGCAAAAAACGATCGGGGGGTTAAAAGTTCCCACGTTTTTTCATGAAACCTGCACCGCTCGCATTCCATAACAAGTGCAATTTTTTTGTTGGTAAAAAACACGCCCTAATTTTTTTTTATTAGGGATCGCGACCTCCAATGAAAAAACGCATCGCGACCCCAAAAAATCGATCCCCTCTTTGCGCTCGCGCAAAGAAGCAGGGGATTATTTTTTGTTAACCCTCGAGGCTAATTCTGTATGCGGTGATAAACGCCGTGTAAAGATGAGATCTTTATACATTTTTTTATATATATATTTTTAACACCATTATAAAAAATGATGATGTATTTATCATGAATAATTTTTGTTATAAAAAAACGCAACAATATTTTATTGTGTTGGTACACTTGTTCCTGACGTATTTTGGCATTGATAGCTATATTGGATGCTCACTTTATTATTGGTTATCAAAACAGTTTCACGCGTTTTGGTATACCAGACGATTTATCTGGTATTTTTGGACAAAAAATGACAACGTAATGATACATCAGCTTCCGTATTCGCCAGATATCGGGAGGAGCATTTCAATATCTTCCACTGTGTAAGAATAACCGATAGGATATATGAAAAAGTGTTTTCCAAAATAAAGAACTCGTTCTTAATAACAACGTTATAATGTATTAGCTTCCGTATCGAAGATGTAAAAAAACATAAAATGACAATGCTTTGTCAATATTGAGGAAATAAAGACAGAAACCAGGAAAAAAATAAATGCCACCCCGAAAATTCTTTTTCAAAGGTGCTTCAAAAATTAGAAATTGTATCCGACGAAAAAGACGATAATAAATAGATATCATAACCGAATTTTTTACAGAACTTTTTATATTTTATATTTTTAACATAGACAGATGAATATAGATAATCAATAAATTCCAGGTTAATTTCATTATCTGTGCAACGCACAGTGATCAAAATCATAAATTCTCTTACCAAAAATACTTTTTACGAAAATACGAGTACAGAAAAATAGAAAATAATAGATAATCTATTTTTTATATTTTATTTTATTTGGTAATCTTGTTCCAAAGAAGACCGATACTTTAGGCATTTCGCCAGAAGAAACAATAGCATTGAGAAGCTCTTTGAGCTTGGAAATATTCAAGGACGCAGAGAAAAGGGCAGGGCGCCGCAGGCGAAAGTGAAGACCACCACAGGCTCCACCGTAAAAGCTGAAGAACATGAAGATTCTGAACAAAATTGCTCAAGATCCTCAGTGTTGACTAAAGAAGAATCTTTATCAAAAAGTGCAATTAAAATATTGAATTGAGTATATTTTTACAATTTTTGATTGGACCTGAATATTACACGTACCAAAATAAAATGGTTTTTGTAAAAAAATATGTGAATAGTGTTTTTACAAAAGTATGTAAATAGTTTTGTAAAAAAATATGTAAATAGCATATTTTTTTTTTAAATTGTGAAAGTATTTGGTAATATAACATTACTGATGTATACATAAAAATAAAGCTTGTATCATATATTTACAAAACCATTCTAAATATTCAGGATGTTCTTCATACTTTATTATATACATCAGATCCTTACATAAAAAGTATAAAACAGCATTCACCAAATTAAACAAAGATTTTGATAAATAAGTTTATAGATAATTAACAACGTTTTGATTTGATTTCATTGTATCTGTAATAAATAAAAATATTAATACATAACGCTTGTAATTTACAGTATACTTATAATAAAATAACGATTTTTTTTTAAACATTAATTAAAAATATATAAATAAACTTTATTATTTTAGTTGAAGTTGAATATATCTTCGTCTATATTTGTTCCAAATTTCATAAACTATTACTGTCATTTACAGTAACGGCCATAGAAATGAACACAGCCAAAAAAAACAGATTCATTTCTTAGTTTTCAGGTAAAATTTGTTATCAAAGGAAAGGGTATGACTTTTTTTGCATAGAGTACCGTTATAATTAACTATTTTATCAGAAGTAGTTGTGTATATTGTGATATAGTGTTGGATATATTGAAAAATAAAAATAAAACATTTTAAAATAAGGAAAATGAATCCATTTGATAAAACGAAAATGGCGACCTTTTGTAAGAAAAATAAAAGTTCCTACAGAATTTCAGCATTGGTGGGGTTTAGTTAATCTGCAGTGACTAAATTAAAAAAGAAATTCCAAAAGACTGGGTCTGTAGAGCGGAAAAAAGGAACAGGACCAAAGTGGAAGTCAAAAAAAAACCTGTCAATTTAAAATCACTAACATCATCAATAATAAAGGTCTGGTTTCAAGAGATAACCACAGAAACATTAAAGAACTCGATGAATTCATTGCCGAAATTATGTAATGCAAATGCACCTGAGTATCTACTAAAAAAAAAACTTTTTATTAATTATAAATGCGGAATAACTGAGAATTATTAGAAAAAAAAACCCAAAACTGAAGGATTTATATTTCAATGATCGCTACGGTACATATGATACTACTTAGGATTAGAGATTTGACATATTAATTACAGACTCTATCAATATATTTTCATTTATCTGAAATACGATATTTATTCTATATAATAATGGTACTTTTTTCTCAGGTTTTAGACGAAACTTCTTGAATTTTTGGAACAATATTAGTTTTTTAAAGGAAAATAACAATTTCTATTAATCTTTAAGACAATATGTTATTAGAAAATCGTTCTAAAATTTATAATAATAAATGTCATGTCAAAAGCATGGAAATAAATGATTAAATTTGTTCCAAGTAAAAAACATTTCAATTAAAAGTCACAGTTTTTTTTCATGTCTAAAATACCTAATATACGTTTTTTTCGAGTCTTTTTTTGCATCTCATCATATTATTCTCCCCTAATTTTCCACTTGTTAACCTCCCTCGGAGGTTAAACTAAAAAGCCACTTAAAAACTCGACAATTCGCCCCCTAAAAATCGAGATTCGCGTGTCAGTCACGTGCCACGCGATCTTGCACACTGGATGTTGTAAAAAATGTTTTAACCGAAATAATCAGATTTGAATGTGTTTACAGGGGGAGATTTTTTTTCCAGACGCCCTTCCTGCTCTCTCTCTCCCCATTTCCGTGATTTTTTTTACACCTGGCAACGGTAAAAATCGAAAAAATTATCGCAAATGGAAAAAAAAGCGACGATAATGCTTCGAACTGTAGTTTTTTTTTTAAGGTTTTTAGGTAAGCGCCATTGTTGGGAAAGGGTTGAAAATATTTTAATTTTTTTGCTCGACTTATCTTTTGTTCTCATCTGGGACAATGTACATATTTGTATACCGAGGATGAGTTAAAATTTGAATATATACAATTTGGTATTTTTTGCATGCTAACGACAGGGGTTGCCAACCATTTTTAGCATTTATATAAATATATCTCGTAAAATGTAATAGAATTCATAGAAAATAAATTTGTTCTCTAATTCATAGTATGAAAAATGGTGTAAAAAAGTATTTTTTTATGATAATAATAATATAAATTGATCGGGCACCATTTGTTTTCTATCCATGTTCAGGTCATAAAATATTCAAATATTTTTTACACATCTAACGGAAAAGGGTACTGAGAAATAACAATATTTCTTTTCCAAGTCATATAAAATAATTTGAAGGATACACAATGCATTTCTAAAGAATACGAAATTTTCAATGCACTCGCAGCAAAAAAATGCAGTTTCTCTCTATTTATCTTAAAGATATAGACAATAAGCGATCCCACAAAGAGTTTTAGAAAATTTACATATGCATGGGATATTTATTTTACGTAAATATTGTATTAAAACATATATTTACTTCAATTTACACTCAAATGGGCCGAGATGCCGCAGTGTGTGCGGTGAAAATGCATTTTTTCAGCCGCAAAAAGTGTATTAGGATAAATACCAAATACCTGGCGCATCAATGGGATGGTAGCCCAACATCGTTTTTGTCTGGACGCATTATATTTTTGAATAATACCAGAGACCAGCGTTCCTAAAATCTCGAATCTGTAGAAATGAATTGAGGCATACATAAATATTGGAGACGAATCTAGAGATATTAATCAAATTAACAATGTTATCAATTTCTGTAATTTTGGAGATGAGAAAAGAATGCGGAGAGTGAGAATGCAACCATTCTTGTTTAAAATAATATTAAAAAAGCGCTAAAACGTCTCATCAAAATACAAAAAAACGTTCTTTAATTTTGGAACAATTTTTTTAAACCGTTCTGATTGCATTTTTCGCATTATATGTCTCATAAAATCGTTTATTAAAGAAAATTCGGTTGGTACAAAAATCATTTTGATAAAGAATTTATTCAATAATATTCATTATTAGTACATAATCAAATTCTGAATGATAACTAAATCATTAACACTATTTTCTTAACCGAAAACAACTCAATAATGTTAAAAGTATATAAAAAATACAGTTTTATTTTGATTTGAGATCGAAAAAATAAGAATCCCTCGATTTACACGGTAGATAAATTCATTGAAAAACACAAAATGTAAGATACGCTTCCAAAAATTAAAAAAACGCGTAAAAATTATATACGAGTATATTATATATTATTATTATAAATATGTTATATTCCGTCAGCCCTTCCATAACACCGAAATCGAGACCTGTTATAGAAACTAAAATCATTTATACAAAATTTAAGAAGAGGGCTTTTTTTTATAAATTAAACCGAGCGGCATATGAGGGACTGTCTAACATGTTATAGAAAACCACGATACGGCAGAAACAGCTATAGGAGGATTTACAGAAAAGATCCCTTCTTTTTTTTAAGATCCATCAAGAATTAAAGGGAAAAAAAAACGTTTCCGAAACATAAACATATTTTATACTTAAATAAAATATGTTTATTTGTAGTCTTTATTTATATTCTATTTACTTAATATGTTCAAATGAACTCGTTCTACGCTGTTTCTGATAACGCTCTGTTGACTTCTCTCCTTCAGTTGCCTTGTCCGTTATCGGACGTATGCGATCTACTTCTTTTTATTTTTCTTCATATTTTTGTCGATTTTTGGCTGGTCTAGTTGCGAATGTCTTCCACTTTTCCCCCCATGATGATATGCAGAAAGCGATACTTGTCTAGGTACTTTCGGCCCTCCTATAACGATGAAATCTGGACCACGTTATAGATTCCGGCGTTATGAAAGCCAAGAAACATAAAGTTACGAATTTAATACATAGATCGCATATTTTAAATGATCTTGATCTATGTAATATAATATAATGTTATTTGACCTTGAACATATACGTTCTAGAAAGGAGCGCTATAGGAGGAACTATCGAATCGTTATAGAAAATCGTGGTAAAGCGGAGAGCGTTATACAATTCCTTTCATTCGTTTTTTTTGAAAAAAAAAATTCCGCAGGTAATGGTCGATATCAATATCAATTAGGACCTCGCAGGATGAGCACGCTTTCAATAATATTTATGAAATAGAGGCGACGATGACTCTCATGGCTCTTGGCGGTTTTTGGGGCTTCGAGCAAACCGTGTTATATCGAAACAGCGGTAAACGAAGAAGCACTAAACGGGCGATTTCGCGAAAAAAATAGCAAAAGTTAAGTACTTCAGTTAAATCAATGTAGCATTTAAGTTACGTCAATAATTACTTTTAATTATGTTTAAAAATGATTAGTTCAAAACTTCTCACAGTGTGATCTGCGTATCAATGAAATATAAATGATTTTAGTTTAACATCAACGCCAACCAGGACTCGAAAACGCGTCTCTCGTACTTCTACGTTGGCCAGCGAGGACGCGTTTTCGAGTTCTCCGGACCGCAACGTGTTAAGAGATATCGTTCCAACAGAACACTGCAAAAGGCGAGAAATGTTTTATATCAATCGGTCTTTCAATGGCCATCCTATATCTGATAAGGATTATTTTCATTGAGAAACGTTTGAGAAACGCAGCTATTGCTAGAGAAATTCTCTAAAAAAATCCAATATACACATACATTTTTTTACATTATATCTAAAGACTATATTTGCCACGCCATTGTGGCGAATACCATTTCGCCTATGTGATTTTGCATTGGCGTACGTATTTTATTTAAACAAATATATATATATATAGATAATCTCTGATGAATAAATAAAATATTTAGTATTAATCTATTCACATTTGAATAATATAAATAATATATATATATATTTGATTAAATAAATAGGCGCAATGTCCAAATATGCCATTATTTTGGCCGCCTTTGAATGTTATATTCATTCACATGCGCAAAAAATATATATAGAAATGTTTTTGGCATGGGTTTTGTGAGAAAGAAAGTAAGCAAAGTCCTTTTTAAATATCACAGGTATTTTTCTAGACCCGAGTCCGACATCCTTTCGCATTTTGTGCGACGCAAAAATGCAACGTTATTAAAATGAATTCGGATTGAATTATTTATTTTTATTGGTGCACAATGGATCCTTAAATTTCCGCCGAATAAAATCGTCAATGTTATCTGACGGACTGGATCTAGCGTCCGAATCTCTTGTGTGTTGTTGCGTGTTGTCGAAAACTTCATTTTGCAGAAAATTTCATCAGATACGCGATTTTGGCACATCTTGATAAGCGTACAAGGGGACACGTGTTTTTATCACAGCTGCAAAAATCGATTTCGTCTTGTTGCACTGTGTCATTGGTTAGTTTTTGGCTAAAACCAAATGTTAGCAATAATACGATACGGAGTGGTAAACAACAGATGGTCGCCGAAAAAAATTGTATTAGTTTTTCTTCGGCGGCACAAAGGGAGCGTGCCGCTTGTTAACGCCCACTTTTAATTTGGAAAACGTCTAAAATTCGGCGGTATACGTTTTTTTACACGGTGGTCGAATAACGCGCCACGTTTTCATTTTTATTTAATAAATAAATGGCGATTAATCATTCGCGAATGCGCAAAAAAAATGGCCGAGGTGTGAAAAATCGCAAATTACGACCGTAGTTTATACACTGAATCGAATACGACGAATAAAAAATATAGGCGCCACTTGATTCGACACGGTTTTTATTTAAAAAAAAAAAAAAAAACATTTTAGATTTTTTTAACAGATGGTTTATCAAAAAAATATGCATATTTTTTTAATCAAGTATTATATTAACACGTTTATTCGTGACGTATCTTGATGCGTATTAAATGCGTATGTTTTAATCAAACCACTGAAAAAAAATATCGATTATTTACCTACAATATCACATGAAATATACGTCAATTAAACGATTATTATTGTAAATGATTATTTTTTGTATTTTTCATAATTTTAATACGCAAAATAATTAAAAAAACATTATTATTTAGGATTCACATTTACAGATTTTTAAATAGAGTTTCTTTACAAAATGCAACAATTTGTATGCACAGCATTATTTAAAAATCCTTTAGGAAATTCTAGGAAACTAATCTTAGGATTACCTGCTGTTTTTGTAGATTCATCTAGATCAGGGTTTCCTAAACTATGTTCCGCGGAACACTGGTGTTCCGCGGAACAATTTTTAATACAGTTTTTTTTATGTCAAATACACCCGTTTGTAAATCAGATGCATCCTTTTGCAAATTAAATACATTCTTTTACAAATCAAATGCACCTTTTTGCAAAAATGTAAAAAACGGGTTCTACTGTATTTAGTACCCCGAATTTACGTTTTCCCACTAATTACGTTTTTTTTAACAGTTCCTTTAAAAATGTAAAAAACTGGTTTCAAAGTGTTCCGTCAGTTTTGCCAAGTGTTCCGTCGCTGAAAAAGTTTGGGAAACCAGATCAGTGGTCGCCAAACTCAATATGGATGTGAGCTTCTTTCGGAAATTTAAATTGTATGCTGAGCTACATTTTTTCATATAACGATACAATAAAATATGAATCAAATTATAAAAGCTTAAATAATAAAGAAAAAATGTGAAATTGAATATAATTTATAATATTTATTATTATAAAAACAAGTAAAGGAGCAATGTTTTTACTTGACGATGTGCAGGTGCGAATGAAACCGTACTAGTAACACGTGCGGCGAGAACTTTGAGACGTCGGCATGTCTCAGGACATAGAACTATTTTTATTCTTAGAACCATCCTTTTTTTAGCATATCAAGTCAAGATATAGATGAAATGCCTGTGGTCTATTTTACATAGTAAATTAACCCCATCGGGCGACGCCTTTTGTTGACTCAGCGATATATATTGTATGGTAATACATTACTGACTGCTCCTCTATTTTACTTTACAACGATCTTGTTTTCAATGAAGCATTTCATTGAAATTTAGTTCGAGAAATATTTCATTTCGGGGTCCAGTAATAAAATGTAAGAACCAAATTTATAAATATCCTAGATAATGCGAGTAAATAATTTATTATTTGCATTACTATTAATAATATAATTGATCAATGCACAACAATCGCTTTGTTATGACATAAATAATAACATGTAATCATACGTGGACACTAAAAAAGTTGTTACGGCCTCGTTGTTTTGACGCGTAATTCAAAATGGCGCTCATGATATTCATTTGTTTCGTTGATTTTAATTAGAATCTGGTTTACTAGCGGTTTGAGGTTATGTTATAATTTAATTACAAAAAAAAGAAAATAATCATATAGACGGCCGCCATTTTGTTTCGCCGTCATTGTAGCGAATGCTATTTTGAATAAACGTTTATGGGGGAAAAGTCGCATTTTTTTATTATTATTTCGTTTAGGGGGAAACGCAATTTAAAAACGTTTCCCCTATTGGATCTATTTTTGAAAGTAGGAAGCGCGTGCTTGAAATGATCGATACGTAAAAAAAATAAATGGAAATAAACGGCGTAACATCCAATTCCGCTCCATATATCTATTAATATATATTTTTTTATTAAAACAGATTTTTTTTATTATTATGGCGCGTTTGATGGCGTTTTCTTCGATGTATAGGATATCCATCCGCAATTTCAATATAGCACGTGTGACTGAGGTCACATGTCAAGCAGATTTATCCCATTTTTTTCCTCATCCCTCGGATATCTTAAAACAGGAAGTGGCGCAGCGGTGGGAGGGGCTTTGAATAGCCCTCCTTTTTCATATGGCACCCCATATTTGGGGATAAAAACGTTTTTAAAATGATTTTTTTTGCAATATTCAAAGGATCGGCATGTGCTAGGAACGTGTTCCTTATTATGCGTGACACACTTGTGCTCACAATGCGGAAGATTATGTTTTATAGGATTTCTGGTAAATATTGTGCATAGATTACGATCAAATTAATCGTTGAATAAATATATAATTACGCGCTGATTCCATAATCGCATTATAATTATAGTATTTCTGAGTATCGACGCATCTATTCACCATTATTTGGTGGTAAAACATGTTTGTGCAGTGAGTGAGTACGTGAGTAAAATCGCAGTAATTATTTTAAGAATATAACTTTCTTTATTTCATCATAAATAATACAATATATTCTCTTATAAACAATGTATCTTTATATACATATATATATATTGGTAATAATTTACAGAGAAAAAAAAATACATTGATCGAACAGCTTTAAAAAAATTGTATTTGCTATTTATAAACATGAAAAAAATATTTATATAATTTTTATTATTGCTAGAAAATTCTTACACATATATATTTGGATAATCATCATATTTAACGATTTGTATATATAGCAAAAAAATATACAAACATTATCATATAGAACCAATCGTATTTTTGGTTGTTTTTATTAAAATTATTGCTTATCAGGTATACATTATCGATTAAAAGTACAGTTATATACAGTATTTATTACTAAAAAAAAAAACAATGAGTCAAAATCAACACGAAAAACAAAAGATGCAGCTGTATTTATCAGTCTTTTATTATTTAATACTTGGCCCCATACTTAAAAAAAATATAATAAACAAAAAAATATGTCCATATGTTGCGAATGTCAGAATAAATTAAATTAATCACGGAATAAATAATAATAAAAAAAATATCTTAAACTATAATAGCAGCAATATAATCTCTATATATATTTTTAAATATAAACGATTTGACTCTTTATTATTAACAGTATGAAAGCATAAAAATGCAAACCTAATCACAAAAGCTAATCATTACTATATTAATTCTAATATTTACAGTAAAATGTTGACATTTTTTTACCCGTTTCAACCGAACCTTCTTTATATCTATATATATTTGCAAAAAAAAATAATCTATGAATTAAATATTAACACAAACTTATCGTCTAAACATTATATAGTTCTTTAAAAAATTATGCATAGGTTTATGAAAAATAAGCGAGCACGTATCGAGTCCGTTATTTTATTTTCATCAAATTTAAAGTCCATTTATTTATTGTATTTGGGAATATATAATTAATATTCAGGTCGTACTGTCCGTGACTAGCATTTGCGACTAAATATGTTGAGCGCTTGGAATCTGCAGCTTGCTTTGGGGGGCGCTTAAGAGTGCTTCGTTCTGGCGATGTGGACGAAGAACGAGACTCTATCGTCGCACTTGTATCCGCACATGTTGCATGTGAAGGGATGATGGTAGCCGTGGTAACCCATGTGCATCGTGTACATGATGAGGTCCTTGAAGAGGATGCCGCAGTGCTCGCAGCCGAACGTCTTGTCGCCGTCTTCTTTTTCTTCGGCTTTGTCTTGCTCCGTCTCGTTGCCGTCGCTAGAATCGTACGCGTATTTAGGCAGATCGACCGTCACTTCGATCTCCTCTACCTGTTCGGAATTGAGACTCTGCGGCACTTCGATCTTTGTAGTTTCTTCCGATTCTTCGTCCATTGGGATGGCCGTTCTCGATATTTTGAACGCTTTGCCTTTCCGTCTGTTCTTAGGGGTGGATGGAGACGGAGTAGATGGCGATGGAATAGGCGTCACATGCTTGGCATTCGTCAAGTCGAGGGCGTCTGTGTCTTCTTGCTGCTTGCGTTCCGGCATGCGAGTGTACGGAGATCGCGGAGATTTCGGAGAAGTTGGCGATTGGAGCTGAGGCATCGCTCCGAACTGAGATAGATCTTGATTGAAACCCTGCAGCAGATTCTGCTGCAGTAAAAAGTGCGTCGGAAGATTGCCCTGAGCGTCGAGCATCTTGTTGACGATGCTGGTCTCGTTAAGATTGTTGTTGTGTTGGAACAGCATCGAATGCAGAGGTGCGTAAGGGAAATTGAATTGGTTCGGGTACATGGGCATCTGCGGCGGCGTCTGAGCGGCCATTGCTTGCTCTTCTTGAAGCTTGGTCTGCGTCCTCCTCTTCGGACCGCGTCTCGTGCCGTATATATCGATGATCGGAAGCGGATTCGGAGTTCCGTCTAGATTCAACACGACGTCGGGACGATGCTCGTACTTCCTCAGATGCAGCTTGAGGGAGTGGCAGTATTTCGTGGCGTAGGTGCAGTCTGCGCATCTGTATTGGTAGATGCTGGAGTGCGATTTGAGATGCGAGTTCAGCATGGATTTGTTGACGCAGGTGTAGGGGCAGTGGGGGCAGGTGAAGGGTTTGGAGCCGTCGTGGTTGCGGACGTGGTACTCCATGTGGTGCTTGTATTCCGTGACGAAGGGGCATTGGGGGCATGTCAGCATGCGCTCGGGCTTGATGTGCGACTTGCTGTGGTCCCAGAAGGACATCTTGGTGACGGCCACGAAGCCGCACTGCTTGCATTTGAACTTCTTCATCTTGCCGTGCGAGTTGATCGCGGGCATTGTGAGGCCGGGGACTTCTTCTTCGGGGGCAGAGTCCCCGGAGGTCGAAGCCACGTCCATGTTGGCGGCCCAAGGCGACTGCGGCGAGGGAGACTTCGGTGGCGTGTCTGTCACTGCCACCGTCAGAGGAGTGTTGATGCTTTGCGGAGATACTTGCATACCGGGCGGCGTCAAGAAGCTGAAGTTGGGTTTGGATTGAAGTCCCGGAGACGTCACAGAAGTGCAAACGGGGGAGTGTGAGTTTGAATCGCGGCTCGACGACGATGGAGAGGCACTGTGGAAGCCCTCGGATTGATTCGAAAGGAATCCGTTAGCCGGTATGGGATCCATCGGTTCTTGTTTCTATAAACAACAATAAAAATATGAATAAAACATGTTATTAAACAACGCATTGAAGCAGTGGCGGATTTAGCGCTTGAGGCCCCAGGCGCAATCCAATTTTAAGGGGCCCCCTATCAAAATATTAAATAACGCACACGTTATTTTTACTTAATTTGCAATGTTTAAGATACGTAATTAATTTTACATCAATTTGTGTAATTAATAAAAAAAAAATTAACTTTTTATTTTTTTTGCTTCTTCTCTTGAAGAAAGCGAAAAATGAATAAGAAGCATCTATAAGGTTTGATCTGTTATCTGATTTAATAATACTTTTTTTTTAAAATTAAATTAAAAAAACTTGGTTGAAGTTTTTTGGTGAAAAATATTTTGCGCCAATATGTTTGGCTCACGTAGTGCAAAAGGTTAAGGTATCTACGCGCCTGAATCTATGGATTTATTTGGCATATTTAATTCAATCTAGGAAATACTGCTAAATTATTATATTAATTATTTTTGGTAAAAAAAATTGAAGGCCCCAGAAGTAATGGGGCCTCAGACGTGCGCCTTATTTCTAAATCCGCCACGGCATTGGATATAGCATTAAAAATACTTACAATTGTAGTATGATGAAGAGGTGTCCAAGGCAGCACTGGTGTTTGGATGGCTGTCGAACTCCAACTGAATTGACTGCAATCAAAACGAGTACACATATAATGAGAGTTTGGCAATCGTACAAACAATCGATCGACGGATAACATTGTTTAGACTTTCTAAATATTAACCATAATCATTTCTGCCGAAATTAGTCATCGCCCAGAAATTTTTAGAATTTCTCTAGAAATTTTTTTTTAGAGAATCTCGAAAAAAAATTGTTTTGAATGCAGTTTAGTACTAAAACCAGCTTTATCATTAAACTGTCGATTTTCCCAGAAGCGTTTTCGATTAATTATATTGCCATTAATGAAGTTGGTCAAAAAAAAAATAATTACATTTGCGACAAAACGCATAAGTCGGCGGTCACGTAGGCTCAAATCTCATTAAACAACTATTAGTCGTAGAGTATTTTTTCTGTGAATTTAATTGAGAATCTGGTTTTTTCCACAATTGTTTGGTGCGACGGCGTAAACATTTTCACCCCTTTCGCGCGACGCTAAAACAACATATCGCTGAAAAGTTTGAGCGCCACTGATATATAAATTAAGTATAATAAATACGAAAGCAAGGGATAGCGGGGAGAAAGCGCATACATACATACATCGAAATGGGAGAAAAATGTAAAGATCGACAGGGACGAATATGGACTCTACAAAAGTTGTTTATATATTATTTATTATTATTTTTTTTGATTATTTGTGTAAATACTCTTTTTGAGTAAAGATCGAGTTTTTTTTTATTTTTTTTATTGAACGGTTGATGCGACCCTGTTTTCCAATAAAAAGATCTCTTCGGATGGCCATAAAAATAGATGACCGCCTCTATCCGATATCCATTCGCAGATAAAACCACCCCCGGCCTCACACCCACAACATCCATCCCCCAGATACAACCGACCCCAGCTATACAACCCCCCGGTATTTTTGAGCAAAATATATTTTCAACCCTTTCCGAATTTTTTTTTGACCAATCAGACGTGGATGTCTCACCCCACGCCGTAAAAAATGGCCGAAAAAAAAAAACCTGATAATATGGCGCACGCGTAATATCGGATACGTACAACGTGTCAATACATATAGAATAAAATATTAATACGATTTTAATGCAATTACCAAGTGTTTTTAATAATTACCAAAAGTCCAATTATAACGCGATATTTTATTGACGATGCACGTGCTCGACGCATCGTGATTTTACTGTAAATGTTGCATTCGTTAAAAATATGAACAATGTAAAAAAAAACTACAATTATCTACAACAATAATTGATTTTTAATAGTGATGTTTACGGCAATAATTTTTGTACGATCCGTGTATCGATGAAGGTATACCGTAATTTTTATCAACAACAAAAAAATAATTCTCTAATTTTTACGTATATATATTTATATTATTTACCTCGCCATTTTGCAGAAATCAGCTCAGCTGCGGAAAGTATTTTCTTTTTTTTTTTTCTCCAAAACAATCACAGTATAAAATTCACATTCACTATTTATTTATTGTTTATTATTTCGCGTAATTATTGTCGCAGTTGATGAGGTTGATGATGTGCGAAAAAATTCGCATAAACACGGCGTCGGATGCTGGAGTCCTGTGCGAGTGGGAGCGTCCACTCCGCCGCGAGGACAACAATTGACTGTGAAAAAATCCATATCAATTTTTAGCCTTGCAATATTTTCTCATTTTCTACCCCCACTCTCATTGCGAAAGAGATGCGAGATACGAGACGATATAGCGCTGTCCCTGTGGCGCTCTCCCCCCACCGCACCCTCGCCGACTCTAGTCCACCGATACTCTGTTGATTTTCGAGCGGCCGGAGATGAGTGAGATGTGTTTTGAGATTCGGAATGACAACTCACCAATATCAAAACTGAATAAAAAAATAAAAAAGAATTATTTCAATAAATAATACGACCCTCGTATAACACGGTTCACCAAAAATAATTTGAATCCGTGTTATATGCGATTCGAAATTGCTACATAATTATAGCGTGCGTTCCAAAAATAAATAACTACAAAATAAACAAAAAATCTTGAATTTTTCCAAAACTGTATTTAACTGTGCGTTCGAATGTATGTTTTTTTTTCTATTCAGACAGCTTTCTCGATCCTTTCTGTTATTACCGTTGTCTACGAACAATACACGCTCGACTCTTTTTTTATGCGGTTTTGAAATAACACAATATATTATAAAAGGAACAAATAAGTAATATTGTTCCTTTTTCTAAAATAACACTGTCTTAATTCACTAAACTAATCATCAATTTTTCTCAATGATTATTATTATTATTTATATCTGTAAATATAATTATGAATAAAATCCCATAACCCAAAAAAAATATTATCGTGTATTTTTGATTTAGATATTGTTGTATTTTCACATGTTGGATTATCAGATTTTTTCAGTATTATTCAGTATTATTAATTATAAAAGCAATTAATAATTTCGTGTTCAAGCGAAATCGTGTAAATCCAAGCATAGAAGTTTGGATTTTTTTGGAATATGCTAAAATGCTATATTATCATGGTTTATTAAAAATGCGCTTCTACGAATCAACACTGAATGAATACAATCATTTAAATATATATATGTAAATGAAATTCCGAGAAAATAAGACCCGGTCTTATATTAGTTTTTGCTGCTTAAGCCCATTAGAGCTTATTTTCAAACGAAGTCTTATTTTTTCATGCACAACTAAATGCATTTATTTTAATACGTTATTATTATTTTTATTATTATAACTAGAGATTGATTAGAGATAGGGTTTATATTATAAGCACACAAAAAATCAAGTAAAATCTTCTAAATATAACGACATTTACAAAAAAAGAATGGGTTTTTTACTTCTCAATGAGTAAAAGTAAAAAAAACAACTTTTTTTTAAATGTATAATTACTAGTTTTTGATACTGTATAGCAAACAAAATTTAAATGAATTTATATAAACCCATTTTTATTGAATAAATAGTATAAAATGTGTTAATAAATAAATAAATCGCAGAATATAGCCGGCGTCAAATAATTTCGCGAGTTTTCTTAACCAATTTTTTCATATTCTTATTTTATATATTTTTTAATCATGACTTGAACAATGTACCTATTTATATCGAATACATTCGAACTATTATATATTACGCTTCTATTAATACTTCTTCTAATTAAAGAGTTAGTAACATTTTAAAAGTTTTTTGATTCCTTGTAAAGTTTAATAATTTCTTTAAAACCAAAATTAGCTTTTTTTTCACAATTGGCAAAGTTTAATGGCGTTGGCTTGATATTCTCTTAACCTTTATCGTATGGTAATATTTTTTTATTATTTTAAAGTTAATAACAATATACGTTGCCAATAAACCTAGTAAATTCATGGAAAAATTGAAAATTGATTATTACTAATGAAATCCTTGTATGAGTCAGATGTGGGATTAATAATTTAAGAACTATGACAGAAATTCATAACTCTATAGTCTTTAGTACAGTTACATGTAAAGTAGCATTTACCTTTACTTTTACATTTCAGAGAGTAGTTGCAAATAATAGTAAAAGTATAAAGGGATAAAATACGTCAAAAAAAACAAGATTTTCTAAACACTATGTTTAAACATGATTAGAAATTTTTTCATTGTTTCTTAAAATTACTTAAGATAAGCACTTCTACTGATAAATGAATAAACTTTCGAGTTCAAGAAAAAATATTTATTGAATTCTGCTCCGAATAAATATATAAGCGAATATGTAAATATACTTGTTTGCAACAAACACCCAAGAAATACACGAAAAATTTCAAAAACATTACCAAACTCAACCTTTGTCACGATCGTTAACCAAGTTTTTGATATGTAATTATTAAAATTGTCAAAGACGATAATTAAAATAAATAAACAACACATTTAGCAACGTCGTAAATATTGTATCAAATAATATATTTTAATTATATTTTTTTTGGTGATCGCATCTTGGTTTGGCCCTCCCTGTTTCCCTCAGTAACAATGCGAGGGTGGGATTTATTTTCGGTTTGAAAAATTGAGGGGAAGGTGAGTCATATATGGCCGAATCGGGAACCGATACATACGAATGCTGGATAGAATGAAGGGTGAAATGTAACTATTATAGTAACAGTTCTTTGTTACTGTAGTAATAATAATAAAAACGTAATATGGAAGAAAACATTTTTGCTTTTATTCAGTATTTTTTTTACGCGTCTTTATTCTTTATGCAAAGTATCTTTTACATTTTTAGAAAATGAAATAAGGAAGCATAGAAATTGACGGCTTACAAAAAAATGCGCAAATTCTATGACTGACAACGACCATTGTTTCGCATAAACAACTTTCGTTTAATTTACGACACCCGATATTTTCGCATTCTGCAAATCTACACGGTCTCCACTGGCCCTTTACAAACCGTAACTTTCACTGTTTTTAAAAACGAGTCTCCATTCAAACGCGTGATTTATTGTACCGTACTTGCCAATATTTTATGTCTCCACCCCAAAAAAACGAGCACTTGCATTTTCACTATTAAAAAAATAATGGGGACGTCGTAAAAATGGGGGAACGTTTTTTTCCCCGTGAAAATATGCGGAACAAGTGCAGTTTCGCACAAAAAATTGGTAAAAAATACCTGTCGGCTTGTAGCGGGGGTCGTTTTTCAATTCGATACCCCAAATTTTTAGCAAATGTGGGGTCATTTTTTATGAAGGATGTGTGAAAACACTAATTTAAAGTGACTAGGGGTGGGTATGATTTTTTATGGTGATCGTAATATATTAATTAAATAATATATACACCCATCACTCGATTTACGCGGTATCTAAATAAATTTGCAATGGAACTACTTAATAAATCATATTATTATACAACAACACTAGTTATAATAATGTATACCCAACACTTTTTTTACGCGGATTTTTATATTCATGGTTTTTAAATAACACTGTCCATTAAAAAAAAACTAATAGTAATTGTTTTTATTATAACCTTTTTTACATGTTTTTTTTTTATTATATTCTCTTTAGTGGAGCGTATCTACCGTGTATGTTCCAAAAAAACCGCGCAAAAAAAACATTTTATTCGTAAAAAATCATTAGATATGTTCCCGGAAATAAAAAACCGCACAAAAAGACATGGAACTCATACAAAATGTATGAGATTCAAGGAATCCCTCGATTTATGCGGTATTTAGATGAATTTGTAATTGCGTAAATTTGTTTTGTAAATAAAAATAATATGATATGAATAATATAGAAAAAAATTAGATCACAATAACAAATTATCATATAGCAACACTAGTTTTAATATTGTATACTTAATTACGCGGAGTTCAATTTCTTGATTGTTTCTATTTTTACCTTTTTTCTCATAATGTTGTTCTTTTTCAAATGAATCACTTTTATTTATTTATTTTATATACGGTTTTTGGTGGAAATTATCTACCGTGTAAAAAAGACTCAAGTTTATATATATCCCTCGATTTGCGCGGTATATACGTTTCATGAAGAATCACGCAAAAAGAACATTGAACTCACAAAATCATGGATATGTTCCCGGAAATAAGAAAACCGCGTAAAAAAGATATTGTTCCAAAAAACCGTGTACAAAACATGAGATTCAAGGAATATAATATAATATTACTATAAAAATGATCGATACTTATTTCTACACATACAATATGGTTTTCATCGACACAGCATATTATTTATATTATTAAAATAATAATAGAAATGAAATATATACATATTAACACAATACAATGGACCTGCATTTTGTTTTCCCGGAATTCACGTTTTCCCGTTATGAGCGTACAATTTCTACAGTCCCGTTCCATTTTGTACATTAGCGTAAAATTTACGACTTTAGTATTAATATTTATTATTAAAGAAATTTATATTTAGATTTGTATTATTATTCAAAATATTTAAAATTCAATACCTTTGGATTAAAAAAGAATATAAATTAGATTTTTTCCGCCAAACTGTATCAGTGAACTGCAGTCATTGGTTTTAAAAAAACGTGAATACGGAGGTTGTGATAGAATCTCCATGTTAGTTTTTGCGAAATTGTCTTAATAAAAAGACGCTATAATTTCCCAAAATTTACTTTAAATATATTTTACTACACTAAAGACTATAGAGTTATGAATTTATGTAATAATTATTGATTATTAACTCCACATTATAAGTTTTTGATTAAAAATAAGCATTTTTTAACTTTTTTTCATAAATTTAATATGTTGTTATTAGCTTTAAAATAATAAAAACAACCTCACGTTTTAAAAATAGAGAATATGATGCCAGCGCCATTAAATTTCGTGAGTAGATAGTAAAACAACAATTTTCTCTAGATAATCTTGCTGTATCTCGAAAAATTTAACTTCACAGAGAAATCAAAAAACTATTTATAATGTTGCTAACTCTTAAATTAGAAGAAGATTTTATAGAAGCGTAATATAGTTCTTTTATTGTACATTTAGTAGAAAAAATCTTGGTATCCCATTTACCATATCGTGGTTTTTTTGAGATACAATGAGATATGAATTTTTTTTTTGGTATTGAATAAATAAAAATATTTAGTTTATTCAAAAAGTCAAGAATATTATGTAAATATTTTTTTAACACCACAATAAAATATAAAGTTATAATGTTGGGGGTAATTTCGATAACATTATGTCAAATGTAAAATTGTTACTTGTTGTTCTGATTTATTTGAATATCTTAAATGTTTGATGCGTTGTCTTTCATCAATTTTACGATTAGATATCTTATGTTTCATAATAAAATATATTTAATAACTGCCGTAATTGTGACACAAACTAACCTCAATCATCAATTATTATTTTTACCTACCCTTTGTTTTCTAAAAAAATCAAAAGTAGAGAACTTTGTTTTTATATAACTTTTTCGGCAATACGAAATACACAAAAATCTATTAGTAATATAATATTCTGTCGAAGATGTCGTCTTTATCTATGACAGTTAATAAAATACTCAGCATCTACATCTCTTTACGAAATTTTCTCATTTGTTGGTGTTGATTTGGATTAAGACATTTTTTTTGCTTAAAACTATACGCGGTATTTTTTCCCAATTTTCCAGTTTGTAAAATAGTATAGACTGCGTTACATCTTGATTTGATTTAAATTTAAAATAAAATATGAACCGATTTTTTTGTGGGTAGAGAATTTTTATGTTTTAGTTTTGTATTGAGCGTATGAATGAACTCCAAAGCATTAGCATATGCTATGTTTTTTTTGCATTTCTTGGCACATCCATTAATCAGCAAAAATGTGATGTTTAAAATGCCACAAAGCAAGCTCGCGTCAAATGATTTTTTGTCTCAATTCATAAGAATTTCCTATGCAGGAAACAGGTTGTCCAAAAAAAATAACTATTTTGGATATATTAGCGTAAAGTATCGTGTTTCACATTTTTTGTACAAACGGCGATTTACTTCCATGATTTTTTTAAGTTTTAACGGATTTTCATTCAGGACGAATTAAAAAATATATTTTTATTGTTATTAGTCCTTTGTGCGAATGCACATAAATAAAATTGGCATTCGAATGCAGCGGACAAAGGATGCATTTTGCTATTTTTCTAACAAACGTGGTCATTCAATTTTCCAAATTCAAAAACTGGACTGTAAATCGATTTCTCCCATAGGGATAAAGGGGGTGCGCCGAAAGTAATGCGTTTTATTGTAGAAACATTAATCTAGTTGCAACACATTCGTATTGTGTGCGACCCCTGCTCTCGACCCCCGTCTTAAAACACAGCGACCCTCTGACCCAGCTGACCATTGCGACCCGCATCTGTCATTAAAATGATAGAAAAAAATATATAAATAAATTGCCCAAAAGGGATGTGTTCCGTGCGACGCCATTTTTATCTATGTTACAAAATGGGGATGTTCACAAATGATGTCAAAAAATTAAGCAATATTAAAATATAAAAATCATTACTTTACAAAACTAAAGAACAATAATCAAAGACAAAATTAGATAGTAAAAAATAATAATACTCAATAAAATATATGGGAGAGAATTCATAGACATTTACCCTAATTTTTTGGAATTTTTAATTCTGTATGCCCATATTTTGAACCATATCTGTCCAAATTTTATCACAATTAAAAGAAATTTATTTAATTTAATAAATTTAAAGCAAATGTTTTATTAACTTATTAATATGTACTCTTGATATTTCTTGATTTGATTGAATTGGAGTTTTTAATGAAAAAAAAAACTTTATTATGAAAATAATAATATTCTGTATTTTGGATAATGATTGAAAATGTTGGTATTCAATTAGCACGTATCGAGCCGTGTCAGTCACAGGTGCCTGACATCGATTCTTACCAGTGCGTCGTGGCATGCACAGATAACTGACAGTTATTGATTTGAGTCACTTGTAAACCGAGTTTATAAAAAAAAATGAAATTAATTATTTAAAAAAATGAGATAGATACAAAACATGAAGATTGTTGTATCTAAAAAAATAAAATCTAAATTTGCAAGAAAACGTAGATTGTTTTACGCATTTACACGTGAATTTTTGGTAGAAAAAGAATTGAAAAACTTGTTTAGCACTAAAAAGATCTAGGATTTACGAAAATTTGAAACGATTCGCATCAAGGACATTTTTGGAAAATCATATATTTTTGAGGAATTTATTTTGCTTTATCAAGTAAAAGATTCGGCTGCACAAAAAACATGTCCGGAGAATATTTCCATTATATTATAAAAATATGATATTTTTACATATTTTTGGAAAGTTTTTGAACTACCCTCCCGTATTAAGTTTTTCGACTATAATTGAAACTCAGAACGAATGACCATTTTCAATGTGGTGATTTATTGCACAGCAATTGTAACTTATGACCATTCAGAAAAATGCGTGTGATTGCATTTTATTATTTATGAACAACATATTATAATAAAACTCATAGATTTTGGAAATTTTTGAGTAATATTTAGATTGCTTCAATTTATTTTATGTTCAAAAAAATATTCATTGAACTAATTTGGTTCAATTTATGTGTTGATAATAATTTTTTTTTTTATTTTTTTTTTTTTTAAATTTAACTGCTGAAAACGAACGCCGTGGACTTATTACTTATTAGACCGTTCAACAATGCGGCACATAAAATTTCGGATAATACCATTGGCCGGCACGAGGGGGTCAGGGGCACACAATGGCGACGGTCAGATTTATTGACACCCAAATATAGCAAGGGGTCAATTTCATTTGTTCGAAAAAGTTTCACGGTTAATCTCTCAATTGTGAATATCGACATTTTTTTTTTCATTCGGTCGGGATTTTGGCGATTTTGTAACACTTTTGGGCATTCATTGTGATTTTTCGCAAAACCGCCGCATCGGCCCAAATGCATCGGATCTGGGTTTTTATTTCGTCTCGATTTTTTTCTTTCTGCCATCTGTGATTTATTGCCGATTGCTTGTTGCAGTTTTGCGAGCGGGACCGGACAAAAAGGAAATGAGTGTCGCGAATATAACGGTCGCCGAGTAATGTATGAAAAATTGGGCAAGGATGCGAAAAAAAGACAGGAAATAACGGCCAATTTAAATTAAAGTAAATAAATGACTGGATTAAAAACGGTTTAAATGGTGATACTGATGAAATAACTGGAGCATCGATATCTACTGATAATTTTAAACAGCACAATTTTATCCCAATACTCATAAAAATGTCATTTTAGGTTCTAATGCTCAAAATCAACTAATAGTGTCGTTATTTGGCAATATACGCTCCCGTTTATTGCTGTTCTTCACTAGAAATATTTAATGGAAAACTTTGATTACATATATTGATTCATTTAACATCTTGGTTTTGTTTTGTTTCACTAGTTTTGGATGTAAATTAGGTCTGATACCAGCAGTAAGGCCTATACCCCCCCTCTCAATAAAAAAACACATTTTATGAAATAGAAATGTAAATTTAAATCCATTTTTTTAATTTTAAGGAAGTTTAATATAATTCATTAATTTTTAATGAATTATTATGTAATATTATTGAATTTTTCCTCTCTTGGCGCCTCTCAGCGCACGTGATTTTCCGGCGCCCGTGTGCGCCGCACAATCTTACCAGACTCTCGATTGATATAATTCCTAATAAAAAGAAATTTATTTTCAAGTGTATTGGACAAATTTAAACACTTCGAGAATTCAACTTGCAGTGACTAAAACCGCTCATACATTACATATTTTTTACCTCAAATAAACCATTTTGCATCTCAAATACACCATTTTGCATTTCAAATACAAACTATTGCATTTCAAATACAAACTTTTCCATTTCAAATTAACCCATTGAAATTTTCTATTGAAAATGTGTTAAATCGCGCTGTCCATATGGTCAGATTGTGCGGCGCACACAGGCGCCAGGGCGCCAAGAGGGAAGAATGTCAAAAAATCAAATAATAATTCAATAAAACTAATTTCTTTTCTAAAAATCGACAATTAATAATATATAACTATATAAGTGATTGTCTGAAGTTCTTTTTTTAAGCTGTACGGGGGAGATAATTGAAGTTTTGCACAAAGGCGCCGGTTAGTTCATTTTTCAGTTTTCTTTAATATATTGAATCTAAGTTCACAGATATTTATTTACCTTTAGCATCGTGATATAATTAAATAATCTCAAGACTATATTACAAATAAAAAAATACTTGCGATATGATATGAAAAATCTCATGTTATTTCAACGCTTTTATTGATTAACCACTTCTTAGATTATGATTGAGATTGAAGATACCGGAAAATATATTTAAGGATAATGGTGTAATTATCATCAATTTGAAAGACGATCTTTCGCGAAGATTTTAGAAATATTTAAATCATTTTTGCCTGGTGTTCCAATATTGGAACATTTTGTATATTGTCACAACTTCAATATCCATTGACGAATATAAATTGTAGTTGCATCATTCGATAGCTGACAAGTGTGAGGTGGGTTTAATGCAGTGATTTTTCAAGTTTGAACTTGTAGGAGCGAGCAGTAATTTTTTTAAAAGCATAACTTACATTCAACAAGAAGTGTCATGTGGCGCGTAAGTTTTAGACATGTTTATACAATGATCATATTAATTATTGTTATAGATTCTTTATATATCTATGTTAATTGTATTGAAATAAACAGGTTATCTTATTTTGGTTCTCTAACTTTTACTCCTTTTTATGTTTCGGAAAATTTGGAAAAGTTCGCGTAAAACCAATACAAAACTAAATAATAAGCAAATATATCATTTTGTTTCATATATCATTACGTTTAATTGAAATTATCATGAATTTTGAGAAAAAAATTGGGCAAAAATAGGTTAAACATTTTTGTCAATAGTACGCGATTCATATTCATTAGAAATTGACAATGCACCAAATGAGCTCCAACTTTAGATTATAGAACTGTAGTGTGATGCTAATTTAAGAGAGTTGCGTCGTCGAGAAGAAATCCGTAAATATCGCTTTTAATTCTGATAAATTCGACTAACTTAAAGATTTAGCTTAAAAAATGTTGTTTATTTTTGGAACATTCTATAGATGTCAACAAAGATTTTCTATCATGAATCTTAATACTAAAAAATATAAATTCCTATCTAGCACTAAGAATCTCGACAAAAATGAATAGCCATTTTGACAACTTTTTTACAAGATTTAGCTAAAAAAAGGTTGTTTATTTTTGGATCAATTTATAAATGTTAACAAAGATTTTTTATCATTTTATTTATTTTTTTATTATGTATGTATATGTTTGTTATTGGCGAATTGAATCACTCTGTAATGCTAACCACGCATTGTCTTTTAATAATAATAAATAAATAAATAAAATG